>JAHBCN010006518.1:0-48570 GCA_019359885.1 Listronotus oregonensis
TTTCTCCTTTGGTTTAATCTATTTAGTATTTGCCTGTCCCACCCCAAGGAATTTTAAGGGGCTGGAAGCCCAATACAGAAAAAAATTGTCCGGGCGGCAGGGCGGGAAAGTTGGCCCGCGGGTTTCCCAATAAATAGTTGGGGCCGGACTTATATTTTTTGTTATACTATAAATTTGACATTATAAAATTCAAATTAAAACTTTTTTTTCATTTTTTTTAAAAATTTGTTGGTTATTAAACGATCTAAAAAGAATTTTTAAAAATTATTTTAATTTGGTTTTATATATTGATATAATATAAAAAGAATAGAGGGGCCCCTTTACAGCATTCTATTTAAAGGGTGATTTTTTTGGGTTTTTTTTTTCCCAAAACTTTGAAAATAAAAAAAACCATTTTTTAAAATAATTTAAAACTTGAGATAGTTTCATGTACTTATACCAATTTTGGGATAAAGGAAAGGCAAGATAGTAAAATAGTTTAATATAATTAAGTTTTGGGTTTTACATTAAAAAGTAAAAATTTTTATACTCTTTTTAGGGAAAAAATTTTCCCTAATAAAAAATTCATGAAAAGAAACGGAAAAATGTTTAATAACCTTTTATATATCCATTGTAAAAACCCTTTAAATATTATGTGTCTACAGATGTCGATTTAAAATTGATAATGAAAGATTAAAAAACCCAAAAATTAATTTTTTTGAAAAAATACAGAAAAGCAAAAGGGAAATTTAAATAAACTGATTTCTTTCATTCAATTAGAGGGACTGTATATTAAAATTTGCCTAAGTATAGTAGTAATTATTAATTTTGATCATTTAAAAGAATGTACAAAATTATTAAATAAAATAAAAATACCTAAATGTAAACCTTATTTCTTTTTTAAATTTCCCAGAAATACACAAACATTTAAATCATCTAAAAAATAGTTAAATGCCTTACTTTTCTCACTGCTATTTCCTATAAATTTTTTTTTCTATTATTCATAATTGATATATTATTATTTATTTGGTTACCTAAGTTACGTCTCATAAGAAGCACCTAATTTAAATATAACCTAAAGTAAAAAAAGCCCGGGTATTTACCCTTGTTTGCAAGACAAAAACCATACAACCTCTATCATTTTGTTACGATATTATTCAAAAAATAAACACAAAATTATAGTCACAATTTAATAAACACTGATAAAATAAAATAAGAAGGTTTTTATCAATCCAAAAATTTTTTTCAACCACAAAAATAATCACACAAACAAAACAATCGAAACTAATCCCAAACCACAACGAAAATGACAAATGATGAAAGAGACGGATGATGGTACAGCGGGGAATAGTTTCATACGCCCCGCCCCCCTTGCCCAAAAACGGTACTCCGGCTCTCATAGTATAATTTTTTCCTAACTACACACTGATTTATCAGTGTGTAAGTAAAACCTTAAAAATTGTTTCGTAAAATTTTTGTTTTTGCCAGAATGGGCGGGGCCCTTTGCAGTTATTTTCATACGGGGTTTCTTTTTTTATCAAATGGGCCATAGCATTGGGCTTCCTACAATTTTAAACCTCCTTGCCCACACCTAAAACCTATAGAGTTGTTACTGTACTGATTACCCTAAAATACGGTACAACACTACAACTGATTTTTATTGCTTTAAACCTTGCCCTTTTACTGGTAATAGTAAAAGGCCGCAAAAAAAAAGAACCCAAGTAAATTTCAATTTATTTCGTATTAAATTCTATGTGTTTGCGGTTAGCGCGTAAGGGCTAAAAATTTTGAAATTACTGCTTTTACGCTTTGATTAAATGAAGTCGGAGTTGGGGGCGGGATTATTCACGCTTCTGGTTTTACGCAAAGGATTCTCATATGTATACGGTGCTTATAATCATTGGGATAAAAAAAACCAATCTGGACATCTAAACAGAGCCAAAATGTCTTTAAAAAATTTTTAAAATGCTTTTCAAAGGAATATACCCCCCGTCGCATAAAGTTGGACCAACAAAAAAATTTATAAAATGTTGTATTTGAACTAATTTTTATCTATTCAAAATAACTTGAACAAAAAAACTTGATAATTTAAAACTCATATTATTAAAAATTAATCGAATTTTTGTAATTTTTAAACTACAATAATAAGCAAACAAAAATGTCGGCGTTTTGTTCAAACTTTTTTGAAAAGTTACCACTGGTGGAATTACCTTTTCTTTTTATCACAGCATCGATTCTTCTTGACATTGTGTCTACCAATGTTTTGCAGTATTCGGGGTTTAACATTTTTCCCAAAGTTCCTGAAGTTTTTCTTTAATTCGGGAATGGTGCGGACTGGAGAAGTTCGAAGTGCTTTTTTCTTTTGTCCCAATTGAATAGATCAGCTACTTGAAGGCCATTTAAAACAGTTGTTTTTTGATTTAATCAAAAAAAAATTCAAAAAGTAGTGCCGTACTTTTTTTAAATTATTTTTGATAAGATGTCCCCTGAGACACCACTGGACTAAATTTTTTTAAATAAGTTAAAAATCCCACAGAGGGAAAGAAAACTTAATTACAGAGTTTTTAAAAAAATTTAAAAAAAAAAAAATAAATAAATAAATTAAAACCTGTATTTTAGAAACTATGAATTTTCGGACCTATTTTTTATAAAAAAATTTTTTTTTAAAAAGGAAATTATCTCTTGTTTGCCTTGCATCAAATACCCTTTTTTGTTGCTTCTCTGTTTTAAACGCCCAAATAGTCAGGCGATGAGGCATTTTGGCTAGAATTGTACTGCAGGGATCTTCTGAAATTTTCAGTGTAAAAATAGGGATCAAAATTTATATCATGCTGGGTGTGCTTTTATCCTTTGGGTTTTTTTTTTTTTTGGTGGTGGAAATTTTTAATTAAATTTTAAACAGAAATCGATAAAGAAAGTAATTCTAAGTATAAAATGTTCCATATATTTTTTTTGTAAACTAATATTCTTCGCGATTGGGAAAATAAAAATTTTTCTACGAAAAATCGATGATTTTAATGGGTTTTTCAGAAAACTCTAAAAATTGCATTTTATCAGAAAAACTATGGAAAACAAAATTATAAAAACTGATAAAATTTATTTTATTATTTCTCTACAACCAACACAGACGAGCAACGGCTTGTTAAGGTTTTGTTCGTCAAATGCTAAGTCAAATAGTGGGGAAAAATTTTCATTTTTTAAGGAAAATATATATATTTTTTTAAACATATAATAAGACCTTTCTTTAAAAAAAAAAAAAGAGTTTTTATCAAAAAATTAAGCAGTTATGAAAAATAAGATTTTCCCTACTTTTTCTGAAAAAATCATTAAAACAACCCCTAATTTCCCTCTTTTAAATTTAAAATGTTCTGTACCCCTTCTGCGATTTTTTTTATATGTATTATTAAACATCTTAAAAATTTAACTAAATTAAAATGCTTAATTTTTGAAAAATTGAACTAAAATAAAAAACGATTTTTTACAATTTCGTAAAAATGGCTATTTAAAAACATCTCCAACAATACTGGAGATACGAAAAAATTTAAATACCGAAATTTTAGCTTTTTTTTAACAAAACTTTTCTTAAAAGATTTTCCCGTACAATAAATATTTGGCCAGATATGGCTAAAAAGCCTCTATTTGAGCGAGCACTACCTTATTCTATTCCTTTTAAAATCATCCCATTTTTAAAAATAGGGTTAAAAGGTTTAATTTATGTAACCTTGTAGTTTTACAAAAATTATTTTAAAAAATTTCTACGATTAAACTAAGGGGGCTATGTTTAAAAAACCATTCAACTTTTTTTTTGAAAATTCGAATAACCCACTTCGGAGCATAATATTCTATAAACCGGTATCTTTTTACTTTTTTGGTATAATTTTGTATGCAATTCTATTTTCTTTTTCTTTTTTTTCTATTTTATTGGTTTATAAAATTGCAATATTTAAGGGGGGGTTTTTTAGGATTGAAAATTTGCAAAAGAATAAAAATTTGGGAATATTTCAGGCAGATATTTTTAATTATTAAATATGTCAAGCTATTAATATTTTGGGGGTTAATATATTTTTTTTTTAAACTATAATGAGGGGTTTAAATTTTTAAGGGTCGAAAAATTGCGAAATGAAATTAGTACATATTTTAAGCAACAGCATTCTAAAAATAAATACTATGGTAAATTAATCATTTTTTTTAAATATATTTTTTTTTTTTTTAAGCTCAACAAGCATTGTTTTTTGGGTTAAAAAATTTTAAAAATGTATTCCAAAGCTTAAAACAATCATTAATCAACTAGTCCAAACCACCTTTTTCCATCTTAAGGTTTAAAATGTTATTCTATAGATTTTGCAATTGGGGTAGTTTTCACCCTTTTAAAAAAAAACAGCACACATCACCAAAATAAAATTTTAAAAGTGAAGGTCAGAAGGGCCTTATTCAAAATTTTTGGGGATCTAGGGGGTGAAAGCAATTTAAATTTCCCAATTAATTAACTCCAAATTTTCATAAAATTGAAACTGTACAAAAAAAATTCGGAGGTCAACCCCTTTTTCTTCCCATCCACTGTACTAGAAAGGGTTTCGTTGCAGGTACACCTGGGGATCAATATAAAACTTTGAAAAACATCGTTTACCCCATTTTACTAACCCAGGTATAGATAGCTACCATGAAATTTTATTAAAATTATTTCGTTTTCATAGGTATTTATAAGTTTTGTTTTGGGGAACCCCAAATTAACTTATATGTACATATACAATTATAATTAAGGACTTCTTTCCTGATCCAATCACCACCAGTTGAATCATTAAAGTTAAGCAGTTCTAGGGGCCTCAGTAGTTAGTTGAGGGTTCGGGTTTTTTACAAAGATTTTTATAGGAGAAGCTGGTAGTTTTCAGGATAATACTAATTTGTATCATACCCATGATGGCACTACTGTGTTGTCAAAATTTGGCGATCGTCAATATCTGCATGTTTCTGACATCGCTGATAAAACGGGGAAAAAAAGGGTAAACATCTAACAGTTTCATTTTTTTTAGTTCTACAATAAGACTGATTAAACTTTTTAATATTTTTCAAAATATCAGTATTTTAAGTAAATTTAAACAATTTTTTTATACAACAAAAGGGAAGGGGATTCCGGTATAATATTTGAACCTAATTTCTGGAACATTCTAAATTAAAAAAAAGAAGTAAAATAAATGACAGCTTAATAAAACGAAACTTGTGACACGTTGTGCTAATCAATTGGGATGTGCAAGGGGCGGGGAGGAAGATTATGTCTTTAATTCTTCAGAGCAAAAGCTACAAAATACATAAAAAACTTTAAAAATGTGTGGAATTTAAAAGATTTTAAACTATAATAGACTCTCCCAAAAATTGAATAGCTTTATGAAGGTAGGTGTTGATCACATAAATAGACGGTCACATATCTGTACTACTTAAACGGCTTTAAAAAGTGAAGTTTTTAGCGATACGTCCGAAAATCCGGGAATATAGTTGTGGATTAAAAAATTTTATAAAATTTTATTTTTAACATAATTATTTTACATAATTTTTGATCCGTACGTGTACAAAATATACAATATGCATATGGGAAATTTTATAAACCCGTTTGGGTGATTTTGCGAAATTTATTTTACTCTAATCAATAAAAAGAAAACGTGGGTCTATTAAAGGTAGATTAAAAATCCTTTTGGGACAGAGCAAAAAGAGAAAATTAAATTTTGTTTTATTTACAGTCTGTTCGTATTGATTTAACAATTAAGTTTTCGTTTTGTTTATCCTAAATATTATAAGGGAGAATGAATAGTTATGTAGACTATAATGACGATGCATGATGACCGACAAGTGACAGTGTCTAAACTTTATTAACAAAATACAATCCTAAAATTTATTTTTAGGGAATAAAGGGCTTTGTATATCGTGCAAATTTTTTTTAAAACAATCCTAGCAGAGCGCTTTCATTAACCATCATCAGTGCTATTCGTCGTCAAACTGAGTCGTAGCAATAAAGCGACGACCAATACACTGATGATGGTTATACCATTCAATTTTTTCCCTAAATTCTTGCTAAACCACAACCAAGTTTCATTAATTTATTTTTGACATGTTTTATTTAATTAAATTTTTTTAAATTTGGGTTCTGGTATAAAAATTGTGGAATTTATTTTGATCGAAAACAATGTCTGGAACACATTATATGTTTGAGACTCTAAAAAACAAAAAATCATATAAACAAATATTAGGTATAAAAACTTTGGTGGCAGTTTTCGCATATGGAATTTTCCCCTTTATGTGTTTTCAAGTTCTAGAAAATGGTTCAACGCATAAATACCTGTATAGTTTTTTTTTTTAACATATTTTTTGTGTCACTTATTGGTACTTCATCACTTTCATTATTGTCATTCAGACACACCTGAATTTGTGGCATAATATAGTCCTCCGATTTTTCATCATATTACTACTATAGTCAAGATTTTTCTCGTATCTACCATCGCCTAAACGCACACGCCTAAGAAGAAATTGTTAATTTAAAATAGTCTGTCAGATTACGCGGGAGCAGTTAAGGTTTAAAGATAGCCAACTAGCAGACAATGCATATGATGATTCAAGTTTATAAGCGAATTTACTTTTTTGCCGGGAGTGCTGATGATAAGCTTTTGTAGGGTCATCTCCAAAGGGTAATTGAGATAATAAATTTTAAAAAAGCCCCAAAAATGCAACATTCCTCTTTAAAAATTTTTTGGTAATTAAAGAAGCGGCAAATATGGTCCGCTCGGTAAAGACGTAAAGAAATCCTATAAAAATTGTTTTAGTATTTATGGTAAGCCCATAAAGTTATGATTTCCCCTTAACAATAAGTCTGTTAAGTTAAATGGTTATATAGTTTTGGTGGGGAAAAATATCTCAATATACATATTTTTAAATAATTGCTAAGGTACCTGTAGTTTACGCTACAAATAGATACATAATTATTTCTTAATTCATAGAAATATTTTTTCTACTAGCGTGGGGAAAAGAGCACTTTTCCGCACTAGTGCGGAAAAAAGAAAACCCCTTTGCAAATTTCCCACTTAAAAGGTACTTAAAATGTTTTTAATTCTGAAGTTTGACTTAGTATAATTCTATATTATTCTCATAGTATTTTTTTATTTGTACAAATTAGGTGTAAAATCAACGAAATATTCACAAAAAATTTAAATATTTTTTAAAAAAACATTGTTTCAAACATCCTGGCATATATTAAATTTTGTTTGTCAGATTTTTTAGTTTTGACCGGTGCTGGTGTCCATATTATAAAGATCAAAGTCATTAAAATCATCGGTAATTAAAAGTGTCTTTAGCATTCTGATCAGTATCGTCGATTTTGAATAAAAACTTTTCCCCATGGAGTCTTCTGACGAGGAATTACCTGAATCCATTCTCAAAGCAGCAGAAATAGCAAATTTAGATTTGTTGTCGTCCAAGTCGAGGCACAGGTTCGAGAAAGAATGCTGGTGTGGCGAGAAAAAAATTAAAAGTATGAAAGAAGACGTTTTTATGACATATTTCGCGGAACTTCCTAAAACATGTAAACCCAATACCTTATGGTCAAGGTACTGTTAAAAAGTGTCGTTAAGATCGAACAGAACATTTTTGAAGAAGCAAAATGTGGGATTTAGAGCCAAGAAGGCCAAAATTTTCTCGAAAGATGAAATTGCAAAATTTATTAATGATGCTCCAAATGATGTCTATTTAGCGAGGGAAGGTAGCTAAAATTTTTTGACTAGCTGGTGCTTTCGTCGAGAAGAATTGATAAAAATTAGCATTGATGATGTTGACGATAAGGGGAATTTTTTTAATTGTAAATATTCCAGACTCCAAAAACCATTCACCCGAATTTTTTGTCATTTCCGAGGAATGAAAATGGAAAATATTTAGCTTTGTATAGAAAGTATTTGTTTACGAAAGCCCAAAACACCAGGAAGGGTTTTTTTTGTTAATTAAAAAAAATTGGCTTGTACTGTCCAGTGTAGGAACAAAACTTTTGACAAGATGCCTCTGAAATAGCTGCCTATTTACGTCTTCCAAACCCAGAACTTTACAGGGGACACAGCTTTCGCCGTTCCCTCACCCACAATGTTAGCTATTCCTGGGAAGGCATAACGAATATTAAAAGACTTGGAGGTTGGAAGTCATCATCTGTTGCAGATGGCTACCTAGAAAGCTCTACGAGTTTCAAGAAGGACTTTTCAAACAAAATATTATCCCAAAAGTCATCTACCTTTTGAACACAGCAAAACTCTCAAGGCCCATTGTACCGTCTTCTAGCAAGCAACAATGTGTCTCTTTACCTTACGACGACCGGTTCAATTGCACCCGAAAACTCCAACTCCCAACTTACCCCCAACAACTTGCCTCTGCGATTCATTTTTCAAAATGCTACCAACTGATCTTTACGATTAATGTTGTTAATAATAATAAGTAGTAATGGTAAAAATAAATATTATCCAATGGGTTTTTTAGTTTGACTTTTTCCACACACTCGTAGAAAAATTGTTGTACCTAACACGTACGGAAAGTGTCTTTTCCACCCTTGACGGCTTACCCGAACTACGCACTTGTTAGGTAAATAACTATTAACAATTTACAATTTTATAACTTGCGCTTATTTTAATTTTATTTTTTAAATTATTTTTCATAATTTACATTTAGAAATTTCATTCTTTACTTTTATCATTATTTGTCAAGTGATGTTAAATGCTTAGAATAATTTTTAAGATGTTTTGTTTTTTTCTGGCTTTAATAAAGCAAAATTTAACCACACCAAAATGGTTAATACCAGGTATGGAACTTACGACGAATTATATTTACTACGTTTTAATGCAGATATCTCATTTATTAGAAGGTGTTGTATTTTCAGCTTTACTTGCAACATAAATTTGTATGTTTGTAACAAGAATTCTATAGGGCTTATATTTTATAAAGTCTTTAATTAAACTATGCTGCATCATCAAAATTAATATCTTTAAATTGCCCAAAATTTACCGACAATGTCGGCCATATATCATTCGGTTCAAGTCATGTAACGTCAAGTCAGCCATCAAAACGCAAATTAGAAAATACAAAAGTTATTTCGACATGTATAATAAATATAAAACACTGGGTCACGACAGTACTAAAACTATTATCCTGAAATAGGATAATAAAGCAATTTGTGTAATATGAAATTTTTAGAAAGAATTTTTGTTCTCCGTGCATACTCGTATGTATAATATTATATTTTATGGGTATACCAATTACGTTAATGTGTAGTTGTACAGCAATTTTAAGATACGATTTTTATGTACAGGATGTTTTAAATTTGTCTTTTAACATTGGGATTTTAAAAAATATGACATATAAGAAATTACGGAATTTGGAATACTATAAAAAAATTTAAGAATTTTTGAAAAATACCCAAATATAATGGATATGAAAAATATAATAAATATACTTTTTTTCAACTAAATAAACGGGCTAGTTTTCTATTTAGCAGATGAAAAAAAAACTTTTAACAGATATAATTTATATATATATATATATATATATATATATATATATATATATATATATATATATATATATATATATATATATATATATATATATATATATATATCATATATAATATAATATATATATATATATATATATATATATATATATATATATATATATATATATATATTATATATATATATATATATGTATATATATATATATATATGTTTTTATATATATATATATATATATATATATATATATATATATATATATATATATATATATATATATATATATATATATATATATCGACGCTTAAGAAACAATACCTCGTATCTCCATTTTTACTGAAATTGAGGTTATTTCTTAAAATTAATACTTGCTCCTATATCCAATGGTTACCAATTGCTCTTATGTCCAAGGTTAATATTAACGCCTTAAATAAACATCAAATGATACCTCGTACATCCACAAAATATCGAAATACCTTGTATCTCCACAGCCTTACAAAGTTTTGGAGATACGTGGTATTTTGGCGGGAAAAGGGAGCACGTGAGTAGGACATACGAGCTATTTATTATGCTTATTATGCCAGTTTACGTTTTACAGCTGTGCAAGTTACCAGTGTGTAGTGTTTTTAGACTTGTTTTTTGTACTCCCTAAAGAAAAAAAATTGCAGAAACTGAATAAAATGGATGAAAACGATGATGGAATGTTTACTGACAATGAAATCATGGAGGCTTTTAGAACAAATGACTATGGAGTAAAACTACAAGGTGATTATTGTTATAATTATTATCCTTTGTTTATATAAAAATAAGTTGTGAGTAAGAGTTTTTATGTTAGTGCAGTAATTGGAAGCTAAGAAATATTGTAGTTTTTTTTCTTATAAATTTGTTATAGTATTCCTACTTAAAAAAAATTTAATCAGATTTACTAGATCAGTAATTTCTTGTTTTTAGGTCAATCTCGCTGCAACCAAACGACAAAATTAAACCACGACGACCCAAGCCCACCCCCAATTATTTTAGAAATTGATGATGATATTAATTTGGATGATTTGCAGTCAGGTTTAATATCAATAAATGATTACAACAAACAAACTGCATTTGAACTAGATGAAGATCAACCACTGTCCAATGGTGCTGAAAATCCAAGTATTAGTAAAGGTATTGCAACTGTTGATCAAGAAATTTGTGAGTTTATTGACCTTAACACTAACAATATTTTACCAGAAGTATGTGAGTTAGACGAGGGTAACTTAAATAACATGAAGGTTGTAATTGTTGATCAAGACATTTGTGAATTTAATGACCTTAACATTAACAATATTTTACCAGAAGTATGTGAGTTAGACGAGGTTAACTTGAATGACATGGAGATCAAACAGAATTTAAATGGTGGCAATCAAGATGTTGAATCTGATGAAAACAGCAATAATTTAGAAATGAATGAGATATTAGAACAACCAGTAATGAATGCAGATGAAACTGAGAGTGATCCAGAATATAATATTTCATTGTCTAGACTAGTTAAACATAAACTAAAAAGGAAAAATAAAGCAGATTCAAATGATTGGAAAGTTAAAAAACAAAAAAAATTAAGGATGAAAGGCCAAGAATACCTAGGGTACAGAAGACCAGGAAACAGTAGCAAAGTGTTTCATGACACCATGAGAGAAGCAAGAAAAATGAAGGAGCTATGTAATTCAGAAATTTGTAGAAAATCTAGTAAAAGGTTTTGCAATGAAATCAAAGAAGAAGAAAGACTGGTTCAGTATGAGAGATTTTGGAACGATATGGACTGGGAGCAAAGAAAAGTTCTTGTCTCTTTCCTGGTTGACTGCCAAACTGCTTCAAGAATTAGGACAGAAGCAGATAAATCAAGAAGAAGTTCCACTTTAATATACCATTTAAAAATTGGGGGAATCAGAAAACAAGTTTGTAAAAAAACTTTTCTAAACACCTTTAGCTTGGGTGAATGGTCAGTAAGAAACTGGGTAATTGAAAAAAAAGATCATGCGGGAATTCATCTGAGCAAAGAAAACAAAAATGAAGCGAGGAGTGAAACGTTAAGAAAAACCAAGAAAAAGCAACAAAAAAAGGATTTGATAGCTTATTTAGATGCCATACCCAAACTACCATCTCACTATTGTAGAAAACAAACAGACAAACTATATTTAGAACCGCTTTTCACAACTATGACACAATTTTTCAATCACTATGTTAATTATTGTAATGAAAAGCAGATCTTACATTTAAGTAGACAAGTGTTTGATAAAACTGTTTCTGAAATGAAAATCTCAATTTTTCACCCTAAGAAAGATGCTTGCGATACTTGTGTGAAACACGAAATTGGAAATTTGACAGATGAAGATTATAAACTACATATCGAACGAAAAGAGCTAGCAAGGCAAGAGAAAAATGAAGATAAAAAGAAAGCTAAAGAAGGGAAATGTTATGTGATTACTGCAGATCTTCAAGCTGTAAAATTGGCACCTTTTTTTAACGCTAGCGCTTTATACTACAAAACAAAGTTGTGCGTTCACAACTATACCCTATTTGACTTAGCTACTCATGATGCAGCTTGTTACTGGTGGAATGAATCCGAAGGTGAGCTAGTAGCTTCAGTTTTTGCTAGCTGTCTCATAGATTACCTCAACAAGTACAAAGATTATGGAAAACCTATTGTGATTTGGACGGACGGTTGTACATATCAAAATCGCAATTGCGTATTATCAAGTGCCCTTCTCATGTTTTCTATTAATAATAATATTGTAGTGGAACAAAAATATTTAGAACGTGGCCATACTCAGATGGAATGTGACTCTGTACATGCAGTTATTGAAAACAAGTTGAAGAACAGAGTTATTCATCTTCCTTCTGATTATGTTGCTGTTGCCAAAGAAGCACGAACGAATCCACGACCTTACGAGGTAAAATATTTGTCATCCGATTTTTTCTTAAACTATGCAAGTGAAAAAATTTTGTCATCAATAAGACCTGGTTCTCTAACAGTAAATGAATTAAGATGTATTAATTACTTACCAGAAGGTAAAATTCTGTACAAATGTAATTTTTCTGAAGATTATAAAGAATTACCCCAAAGAATAAAACTTTAAAAAGAACCCCTGGATACGTGCTCCAAGTTTATATAAAATCCATAAAGATAAAAACCAAAATGGAAACATCTTCAACAATTGAAAGATGTTCTACCTGGGGAATTTTCATCTTTTTTATGACAATTCCACATGAATAATTTTTTTTTTCTCTATTGAAAGACTCAATAAACTTTTAAGACCCAAAAGTGTTTATTTTATTTTATTTGGAGTTTATTTTATTTTTAATTAAATCATTTATTAGTATTGGCATTGTTTGTTTTATTTTATAATAACATATATTTTTTGTCTAAATAGTAAATTACCCCCGCATCCCCCGATTATATATATATTAAAATAAATACCACGAATCTCCTTTTTTTAAACAAGGTAATAAAAAATAGTTTTTATTAATAAAAATAGCCTGTTTGGTTTAAAAAACCATTTAAAAATTATTTTAGGCATCTTAAATCATAAAATGTAGGTATGAATCATTTTTTTTGGTCTCCAAAAATTCTGTTTGGGAGATACGGGGTATTGTTTCTGGGCGTCGATATATATATATATATATATATATATATATATATATATATATATATATATATATATATATATATATATATATATATATATATATATATATATATATATTTTACATATATATATATATATATATATATATATATATATATATATATATATATATATATATATATATATATATATATATATATATATATATATATATATATATATATATATATATATATATATATATATATATATATATACATATATATATATATATATATATATATATATATATATATATATATATATATATATATATATATATATAAAATATATATAAATTATATATAAATAAGTGTGTCCCATATATATATATATATATATATATATATATATATATATATACATATATATATATATATATATATATATATATATATATATATATATATATATATATATATATATAAAAACATATATATATATATAAAACAGTTTCCCAAATTGGTGGGGAATGTATGGGGATTTGGGGAAACCAGAAGATAGAAAATCGGTTAAATGGGGAAATTTTTGGGACAATTATGTTGAACATCCCGTTTCATGGTTTTAACTATTCCGGTTTTTGAAAATTTTTAAAAAAACCTGAAACATTTTTTTCGAAAATCCCCTTTTTTTTTTTTATAAGTAAAATTTTTTTCAAATCTGAAAACTTTTTCAAAGCAACTTTTTATGTAGAATATGATCGAGTAGTCAATTTTATTTTTTGTTTTGGGGGTTTTAGAATCATCATCAACTTTATTTTTCATATGGACGCCATATTGGTTTTTTCGCATAAATAGTGCTTTTTTTTTGATTTCAAAATGTTAACATGTTATAATTTAATAGTTTATAACCTCATTTTATTTCAAAAAAAAAAATTTTTTTAGTTGGCCTTGATCCCGGCGAATGTTTTTTTTTTTAAAAAATAAAATATTAGTAATTGGCAAAATAGATAAGCTAAACAGATATATTACAGAAATGGGTTTTTGAACATAGCTATAACGTTAATACCGTGTAACCACAAAATGTAATGGCGCCCAAAGAAAAAAAAAGTTGATGAATCATCAACCAATAGGGGGGCCCCCTTGGATTTTTCGCAGCCAAATAGTGCTCTTTATTCACAACAATGTATAACATGTTATAGTTTAGGCTTTATAACCGTATCCACTTCAAAAAAAAAAAATTTTTTTCAGTTTTGGCCTTATTCCGGCGAATGTCATCTAGCGTCATTACAAAATTGCTCGGGGGAAATTACTATTTTTTTTTTTAATTTGTAAAAAAGGGTTTAAATTTTTATTTAAAGAAAAGCTTGATATCTTGCAACGGTATTTCCCCAAACTATAGAAGTGTTAATATAGCTACGCAAACGTATTTCGACAATTTTCCAAAAAAGGAAAACACCCCAAAAAAATACTTTCGAAAACTGGTTACAAATTTGCTTAATTTGGGGGTTTTTTTAAAAAACCCCGACCTAAGAAGAAAATTGAAAAAATCGACAACGAGTTAACCAACATTTAAAAAAAACCAACATCTTCAGCCGGGGGTGGGGCAGAAATTCCCCATACCTAAGTAAAACCCTTCATAGGGTAGTAAGGACTATTTAAAAAAATATCGTTAATATGTTGAGAAATAGGGACAACATTTGAATTTTGGGTCGTTTTTTTACACTTCTTTTTTTGGAATTTTTTAGTTTAGCCACTTTTCATTGTTTTTTTTTCCTTTTTCCAATTAACTTGTTACGTGTATTTTTTTTGTAACACGGTATTAACGTTATAGCTATGTTCCCAAACCCATGTCTGAAAAAATCGTTCAGCTTATCTTTTTTCCCAAATTTCTAATATTTTATTGTTTAAAAAAAAATGACGTTCGCCAGAATCAAGGCCAACTGGGAAAAAATTGGTTTTTTGAAATAAATGAGGTTATAAACTCATAAAATTATAACATTTATACATTGTTGAAATCAGAATAAAAGCACTATTTGACTGCGTAAAATCCAATATGGGGTCCAAAAGGAAAAAAAAAAGTTGATGATGATTCTAAAAACCCGAAAAGTAGAAAAAAAAAATTGACCTCGGTCATATTCTAAAAAAAGTTGTTTTTAAAAAAAGTTTTTACAGTTTAAAAAAAAGTTCATTTTAAAAAAAAATGGCCGATTTTCTATCTATTTGGTTTCCCCGATCCCCATACATTCCCCCAATTTGGGACACACTGTATATATATATATATATATATATATATATATATATATATATATATATATATAAAATATATATATATATATATATATATATATATATATATATATATATATATATATATATACACTCAGTGGCATAATTAGTGCATTAGCTTGAATCTTAAAACTGTTAAAAAATTTAAAAAAAAAAACCCAAAAGGTTTTTGTAATATTCTATCATTAAAAAAAAACACACATTCGCTTCAAATTCAAATTAATTTAATAACATCAAAATTATCAAAATTATAAAATTCGGTTAAAAAGATAAAATAAAACAAAGAAAAAAATAATACAAAAGTAAAAAAAATTTTTTTTTTGCTACCTCAGTAGCGTGTTTTACCCCCCCCGCTCTTCTACATTGTTCCACCCTGTGATTCATACTATTGATGAGGTTGAAATGACTTTTTTTGGGGATTTTTTCCCCCCCTTAAAATGGCTTTTGAAGTTGGTCTTTTTAATGGAATATTTCGTTATTTAACCTTCGGGAAAAATAGCTCCAGACATGCTCTATTGGTTCTTTTCTGGAATTTTTGGCGGCCAACCCAAAATTGCTCAATTCCTTCTTCCTCTAGCGCATTTTGGACAGCCAGGGGTTTATGTGGGGGAGCATTATAAACCATAAAAACAAATTGTTCACCAATGGAAATCAAATAAACAATTCCCTCTAATGACATGGGGCCCAAAAAAATTGACCGGTCATAGTTCTCGGTACAATGATCAAGGGGGTTTCGGGTACCATAAAAAAAGCCCTCACACCATAACACTATGACGTTGACTTGGGTCGATGTTAAGCGCCAAATTCAGTTTATGCTGAGGTCCTGTTGGTCTCTAAAAAAGAATACGACAGTCATCGTTCAGTAGGAAAAAAAGGCTTTCATCGGAAAACGGGTTTTGCCACGGGTTTTGGGCCCATTGCATATGCGCCCCCCCTCCATGCGTCTTGCTCTATGCTGGGCAATTAACCTGGGTACCCACAGGGGACGCCGCACCGTAAACCACCACTTCGAAGACGCCGACGTACCTTTTGATTGATAAATGGATCCCCCGTGTTCTTTGAAAGTGCCTTATATACACACCGACAGTTTGGAATGGGTTTCTTGAGCATATTGCAATAAATAACGGTCTTGGGGTTTTCTGTTGTAGCCCTCCTTCGTCCACTCCTGGGTAATTCGTGAACATGGCCATGCCAACATACCGGGCAATCACTCTTAACACTGTACTTTGAATGAATCCCAACTTGGGGATACGCCACTGACTCCAACCCGTTCATGTAGGGTTAAATTCCCCATACAATCTTCCTCAGAAAGACGTCACCGGGCATATTTATCGACTAAAAAAATTTAAAAAGAAAAACTCAAATAGTACTGAAAAATATATATATATATATATATATATATATATATATATATATATATATATATATATATATATATATATATATATATATATATATATATATATATATATATATATATATATATATATATATATATATATTTTATATATATATATATATATATATATATATATATATATATATATATATATATATATATATATATATATATATATATATATATATATATATATATATATATATATATATATATATATTATATATATAAATTTATATATAAAGGGGAACCCCCTAAACGGATTGGGGTTTTATATCTAAATGGCCAGTCAAGAAACGTGGGGGCCCGCGAAAATCAAAGTTCCTCCCAAGACTTTAGAAAATGAGTCATAATATTTACTTTTTAGCAATAATAGTGAATTACCTCATAATTTTACATATTGTCAGTTCAGAGATATTGTTACATAAGTTCAAAAATTTAATTTTTGTGCTTTAAGCAAAAAAAAAGGGTAAAATATGATAGGGAATACTCTGGAAAAGGTACATAACCTAAATCCCCCATAACTGCCACTTAGGCGCCCATATATTACCCCCACTACAATTCCATTGTCGCCGATATACAGGGTGATAGACCAAATCTAAAAAGAAAATTCGTATTTCTTATAAGGCAGAAATAAATTTTAAATATTTTACCGTGTGTTATTTAGTCTCGTTCCGTGAACTCGAAAAAAAATGGCTTTCTCGACTCTCCGAAAATGCCTTTCTTTCGCTTAAGAGGACAATCTTTCTCGTCCCTTCTTATGTTGTCTTGCTTAATAGTTTCTTTAATTTTCTGGACATATTATTTTATTGAAAATATTATTTAAAATCTTATTTTTATATTATCTCACAATATTTTTTTGCCCATATTTTATGTGGTTTTTAATTTTTCTTTCCGTCTATAGTATTACCAGTTATTAATTTATGTATGGAGATAAAAATACAATCCCAAAAATTTTACTAGATCAGTTGATTATGAAAAATAACATTTGATTTTAGGCGCCGGCGCCGGCCGGCCGCCCCGAAATAAAAATAATTGCTAAAATTGTAAGTAATAATTTAAAATACTCCTAGAATAATGTGCATTTTCAATCTATTATATAAATAGAAAAGTACTCATATGTCAGCAACGAAAATTTACCAATGTACGGTATAACTTCAATCGAATTTAGGCGGTGAACCAATTAAAACCCAAAGAAATCGATATTTACAATTGCATTTAGGTAAGTGTGGTTGACTTTCATTGTGAAGTTCTGTCATTTAAAACCAATTATTATCGCTATTAATACCGTAAAATTTTCTGTAGTTCGCCTAAATTCGATGTATATTTTTATCATAAAGCGACTAAGGGCAATGTTAAATTATTTCTGTATTGCTCTTGTGCGTTGCTTGTTTTTATTGGACTTAAAAATATTTGACAATATTTAGGAAGATCTATATCTCAATCGGTTAAGTTATGTTATCATTATTGGTTAGCTTTTCTGTTATGTCTAGGTCAAGGATTTTATAAAAATGTAAAAATAATATTGATGACTTGGCAACAAGGTATATGTTAAAAAAATCTTACAATTAGTATGTAAGAGCAATTTACCCGTAAAATACAAATGGAATTGACCTTCAAATATGGTGTTTTCAAAATAAAAAATCAACAAACATTGACTTATTTGGAAATTATAAAAATATAATTCCCCAGTTTAAGAAAGGTTTAATACAATAATCTATTTCTAATTTATTATACGTCCCTTTTAAATATGGCAATAATTAAGTGATATAGTCTATACTTCAAGTCCAAAATTTCTGTCAATGACGCATCGCTCACTTTTAGAGTGTCCCGGGTTGTGTGGGGTCAGGGGAATCAATTCCAGTGGCGTATGATTTTAGAAAATAAATGATAAAATTTTCGTCAAAACATGAAAATATTTTTACAAGCAAAGTTATTTTCACATTTTCATCAACCCTTAAATTAGTAACAAGCCTATATTATTTTGGTATTATTCGAATTAATGAAAAATGTAATTTTTTTGCTTAATTTTGCACACCTCCTATTTTGAGGTCAAAGAACACAAATTTGAGTTTGATTTTTCAACGTTTTTCCAAAAAAAAAATACATTTACTTTAATTTTACCTTCTCTGATTTTATTTTGCAACATGAAAAAAATAATAAAACTTTAGTCTTAACATAAATTAAAAAAGATGTAAAAGCAGAACGATAGACAATCCAAGTTACACCGACTTGCCAATTCACCACCGATCTTGCAATTTCAATATTAAATACGATATTCACACGCATTGCTTCATCAAAAATATCCACTATAAAGGAACACGAAAGCTCTAAAATCATCAGCTTGTAGAATCCAATAACTATTTCGGTCTTTCGTGTTCCATATTTAGGATTTCCTATCGAGAATATTTTTTTATCAAACATTCAGGGGCGAGCCAACAAGGTTCGCATACCTTATAAAAATGTCATAAAGAAAACTATTACAACCTGGTAACAGGTCAACATTTTAAATTTCGAGTTAAATTCGGACGTAAACGTTTTACTTACTTTTTATTGAAAATTAAGGTTTTTTTCCCTTTCTTTTTAAGTGTTTTTTTTTTAATATTAACATAGTATGAGTTTTTAAAAAATGTTTTCGTAAAGACAGAATTTAAAGGAATATGTCGTAAAAAAGGAATTAAACAATTCAATTATTATTATTTTTTAAATACTATAAGAGGCAGCCAAAAAAAACAACTTCTGATTCATGTTTAACAATCGAAAAGTAAAAAGTGTGCAAAAAAATAGCGGCGCATTTTCAGTATCCGAATAATTACTAATATTGATTTTTTTGCCTTAAAACTCTGAATACCGTACGCGAAAAAACTTTTGTTAAAGTTGCACATATCTCTGCAGCATCAAATGGTTAGTTCTGGATTTCGTTCCCGAATCCATGGTAAACATTTTTAACCATTATTCGTTCTTTTAACGTTAACTGAGTTTTTTTGTAGGCGGATAGCTAGTTAAAGGTTGGTTTTATTCATAGTTTACAAAATTAAAAGCATTAACAACACTAAATTTTATATACAATTATATACACTAAATAAGATAAACTATTATAAAATTGGCACAAAACAATATCTAAATCTACAATTTTAGAAATTTATAATATTTAGAAAATACCTTATAGCAATTAAAATTTAAACTTAAAAATCTGCCATAATCAATAATAACTAAATAAACATCGAACAGCACGAAAACCCTGTCGATACGCTTATTTTCAAGTCTCTTCAAGTTGTAAACTAAGGAATGTGTGTTGCCACTTTTATTGTCTTCTCGATAACAATGATTTCAATACATATTGGCGTGCTATTTTAAGTGCGATCGCTGGCTGGTGATTTATTTTTGCGAATTATGACAACGTGGCGATAAAACTTTTGGCCGGTTCACTGTTATTTGAGCGGAAAAGTATATCACAGGGTTAAAAATCATTTACTAGTGTTAGATTTTTATTCAGCCGCTTCGTCGGTTGGGTGGCCGGTATTAAATGAGTCACTGACAGAAATTTTGGACTTTAGGTATAGTCAAAAAGTGTGTTTCCTGCGAAAAATAGTTAAAAAAAAGGCTTCGTAAAATATAAGCGATAGCTCATCACGGAATGCATATCTGATAAGGGCGTTTTGAGGATATTTTCTGCCAATAAACATTGCAATTGTTATCAACAAAAAACTTAAAAAAAAGCCGATTTTTGATGATAACCCAAAAGGGTAAGAGATAGCGAAAATTGCAAAAAAGTCCTTGAAGAGGAGGAAACTTCCGATAAAAAAGCCGGAACTCCCGGAGTTCTATATCCATTATTTAAATTTTTAATTTAACGCTGAAAATGGGCCTGCGCGACCTTTTTGATTGCGCGCTCGGTGTCAGAACCGAGTACGTCACATTAAATATATTTTTTAGGGTATTAAATCTTAATTAAAAAGTTTTAAAAAATTATGGTATATTCAAAACACTTCAAAAAATTCATTGCCGTTGAAAATTTAACTTAAAGGTAATTTTTCAACAAGTTAGACAATTGTTAATTAACAAAATGGTTTTGAACTTTTGTCTTCATAATAAATTTAAAAAAAAATGTTTAAATTATTGTCGTAAAAATTGTTCGCGTCGTGGTTTAAAAAAGCTTTGTTTATATTCATTTATAAATTATCTATTTTCATTTGTCAAGGTTTAAAATATTATAAACAGGATTAAATTTTTAAAACTTACTGTGATCTTGTTAATTTGTTAGTTGTCAAGGGTGCCAAGAGATACGAAGTCGGTTAAATTATGGCAAACAAATATGGAACGCCCCTATAAGAAGTTATGTGCGTTCCTTGTCTTACTCATTGTCTCTTATGGAAAATATTTTATTTAACAGAAAAATATTAAGTGTTATACATCATTGTAATTGGGATTATAATTGCTTCAAAATGCAATAAACAATTGAGTGCCGCATTTAAAAAATAAAGTTGATGATGGTTTAAGGAAAACGAAACGTCTACGGAAAATCTCTCAACGCTTTTTTTGTAGAGCTTAAGAAGTGGCCATAGAAAGTGTCTTTTGTTTTTTCATATCTCTTTAAATAACGCCATAAAAAATAAAAACGAAATCAGCAAATTTCGGTTTTTTCCGATATCTCCGGAAGTACTCGGAATTTTACAACTTTCTAATCGGATGTTGTAAGGCACCTAAATGCGCAACTTTGCCATAATTTAACCGACTTCGTATCTCTTAGGTTTTCGAGATCCCCATGCATGCACTCAATCTGTGGCGCCCTGTATATATACAGGGGTCAGGTATAATTTGGGATAATAAGAGGTTCAAAAAATTAAATAAAAACCCAGGTCCGTATTTAAAAAATATAGTTGATGATGGTTTAACGAAAACGAAACATCGTACGGAAAATCTCTCAACGCTGTTTTGTAGAGCTTAAGAAGTGGCCATGAGAAAGTGTCTTTTGTTTTTTCATATCTCTTTTAATAACGCCATAAAAAAATAAAAACGAAATCAGCAAATTTCGGTTTTTTCCGGATATCTCCGGAAGTACTCGGAATTTTACAACTTTCCAATCGGCATGTTGTTAGGCACCTAAATGCGCAACTTTGCCATAATTTAACCGACTTCGTATCTCTTACGGTTTCCGAGATCCCCATGCATGCACTCGAATCTGTGGCACCCTGTATATAAGAAGGGCTTCAGAAAGCAAAACATTTATACAAGAATTATTTAAGCATTTTTTTTATGTACCGGGTGTCCAAATAAGAAAGGACGCCAGCTGTATCTCAGAAAATGCATCACACTTTGGGGGAAAAAAGTTTGAAAAAGTGGTCAAGAGAAAGAGCTGGAAATTATTTTCAAGTTTCTGAAATGGCCGCTAGGGGGCGCAACTGCAATCTTGATTCTAAAAAAGTGCTGTTTCTGTGATTTTGCTATATTAACCTAACAAGAAAATATCTGATTTTTAAAGTCGAGAATAATTTGAACCTTTATTGTTTGACAATTTTTGCTGTATCTCTAAAAATAAAGTGGTGGGGGATATTTAAAGGTTTCCGTAAAAAACACCCGAAGGCTAAGCCGATTTTAACAAACTTGGGCTAGTTAAAAAGAACTATTCCTGGGCTATAAATGTTATATTATTTGAAGTTTTGTTAGTTTCACATATCGCCGCTAGAGGGCTATTTTCGAAATTCCGATAGAAATGGTTAATTTTCTCAAAAAAATTCAATGCATTGGTATGATTTTTTTTAAAAAAGTAGCTAAATGATGCTCAAACAAACTGGCGAAAACCATATCCCGATATCTTGTTCCTTAACTAAAATGTAGGCAAAGAAAATTTTATATGTTAATATCTCAAAAACTATAAAAGCTACAAGAAATTTTATATGACATAAATTATGTATTTTTACTAAACCTTTAATTTAAGTTATATAATATTTTCGCCTAAATGCAATACTTTACGAATTATAATCAATAAATCGAATTTTCAGGAATTTTTTAAAGTATAAACCTGGAATTCGATTTTTTTATTATAACTTGTAAAGTATTGCATTTAGGCGAAAAAAATATATAACTTAAATTAAAGGTTTCGTAAAAATACATAATTAATGTTTTATAAAATTTCTTGTAGGTTTTATAGTTTTTAAAATATTGACGTATAAAATTTTCTTTGGCCTGAATTTTAGGTAAGGAACAAGATATCGAGATACGGTTTTCGCGAGCTTGTTTAGGCATTATTTAGGAATTTTTATTAAAAAAATATATCAATGCATTCAATTTTTTTGAGAAAAATAACCATTTCTGTAGGAATATCGAAAACAGCCCTCTAGCGGTGACATGTGAAACTAACAAAACTTCAAATAATATAACATTTATAGCCCAAGAATAGCTCTTTTTAACTAGCCCAAGTGTGTTAAAATCGGCTTAGCCGTTTCGAAGACACAGGGTGTTTTTTATGGAAACCTTTCAATACCCCCCACCACTTTATTTGTAGAGATACAGCAAAAATTGGTATACAAAAAAGGTTCAAATTATGCTCTACTTAATAGATCAGGTATTTTTTTGTTGGGTTAATATAGCAAAATTCCAGAAACATCACTTTTTTAGATTTAAGATTGCAGTTACCCTAGCGGCCATTTCAGAAAATTGAAAATAATTTTCAGCTATTTCTCTTGACCACTTTTACTAAAATATTTTTTCCCCAACGCTGTGCGATAAACATTTTCTGAAATACAGCCGGCGTCCTTTCTTATTTGGACACCCGGTACAATGACGACGAAATTTAAAACAATTTTGTTAATTGACAATTGTACAAATTGTTAAAAAACTAATTTTTTAACGGGAATAAATTCTTTTAAGTGTTTTAAATACACCATAATTTTTCAAAATTTTTATATAAATATTTAATACCTTTAAAAAAATATTTAGTGTGACGTACTCGGTTTTGATGCCGAGCGCGCAACCAAAAATGTCGCACGCAGGCCCATTTTCAGCGTTAAACTAAAATTATAAATAATGGAGACAAAACTCCGGGAGTTGAAACTATTTTATCGGAAATTTCCTCCTTTTCAAGGCTCTTTTTTGCAATTTTCGCTATTTTTTATGGTTTTTGAGTTATCATCAAAAATCGAAATGGCTATTTTTTTTCGTTTTGCAATTTTTATCGGCAGAAAAAAATTTCAAAATGCTTTTCTCAAATCTGCATTTTGCGTCGAATGAGCTGTCGCTCATATTTTTCGAAGCTTTCTAACTATTTTTCGCAAGAAACACACTTTTTGACTTGGCTAATACGTTTATTTTCGTTTTACTTTGGCCATACACACAAAACTACAACTTTTTTTTTTTTTAATCAGCGAAAAAAGTTGGGT
Source organism: Listronotus oregonensis (assembly GCA_019359885.1). Classification (NCBI taxonomy): domain Eukaryota; kingdom Metazoa; phylum Arthropoda; class Insecta; order Coleoptera; family Curculionidae; genus Listronotus; species Listronotus oregonensis. Next base: position 24,175 of record JAHBCN010006518.1, read on the forward strand.
TTGCAGAAAAGTGCTTTTTCTGAATATCAAAAGAGAAGTATGCGCTCTCTTTAAAACTTTTTAGGACTTTATAAAAAATATTTTATTATAACAACCCTTTTTTTAATAAATCTTACAAACCAGACTACGGCCTGTATCGCAACCGTAGGTCGTTAAGCCGCCAGTCCAAGAAAACTCCGGGAGAGAAAAGATTTCCCTACTTAATGTATGCATGCGAATGTATATGTAACTTCGCGTCCCGTGACAATTATTGATTGAGAAATCTTCCTTCTTCCACTTACGTAAAGCGGGCAAAGACAAGAAACAACTCTAAGCGGTGGGGACAGGGGCAAAGCGGGCGGTCATTAAAACTTTTGCCTTTTCTGAAAAGAAACGGACTCATTTTCTTCGGTCGATAAACAAAGAACGACGCAGGGATTAAAAGCGGAATATGTTATAACTGAATGAATAATTGTGCTGAAGATAAGTTTTAAATCCAGCACCGACCGTTTTTATTGATGGGGAAAGCGGTATATCTGAAAATTTACTGATCATTTCTCCCAATTATACTAATAAAAAGATATGTAAAGAGTTTTATTCTTCTGAATACTTTTCAAAAAATTATTGTTTTTGAGTGTAATACTACATATGAAACTTTTAAATAAAATATGAAAAATACTTTAAAATCGTTTTTATCAAAGTATATAGATTTTTTTTTAAATCCAGTAGCTTTACGCATCATAGAATATTATAATGTTTAATAAACAACCTATATATTAGTTTATCATTTATGTCTTGCAGTAGAAAAAAAGCAAGAAATGTGTTTTCGATTTAATGAATTTTATTAGCTTTGCAATATTAGATCAGGTATTACAAAATATTTTTTGAGTTACTTGCCAGAATTGCAAGAACGGACCGTTAATCCAGGGTATAGACTTGTGCATCCAAAAAGTGCACTGAGTGAATTGCAGATCACCGAAAAAAGACATTTAGAAATTGCCTAAAAATAGGAAAAGCTTATTTTTCGGTAATCAGCTGATAACCATATTTTAGACAACGAGGTTAGAAAAGGAACTAGAGAGAATGCAACCAATGTTACACACGTTAAAACTTTGGAGTAAACAAAGACACTCCAATATGGCTGACACGACAGAGGCGTATTCAGCACTTTTGTATTGTTTATTTTTGCAATCCTTTATAGGTGTACTATAAACGATTACAAAAATAAATTTGAAGTGTTTGGGATAAATATATATTTATATGTTGTAAAAAATGTTATAAATTTTGCAAATATGTATATAAATATTATACCTAACTGATCGTTAAGTTATGATATAAAATGAAAAACTAAAGAAACTACCTCTTTTATAAAATAAGTTAAACAGTTAGTTATTTTGATAAAAAACATTATTAAAATTTTATAAATTAGTAAACATATCATCAGAGTATTCACAAGGGTATCCCCCATATCACTGAAAATAAGCAAGAAAGAATTGAAATATAGCCAAATAAAATCTTTGTGCTAGATAAGATACCACCCAAGGAGCGCTTCGGCATATTATTAAAAAAATTAAGGCATTTTCAAAAAAAAAATTCTTTTTTTTTTGTTTGGTAGTCAACCATATGCGAACCGAATTCATCCATAAAAGGGAGAAGGCTTGATGTATTTTAACTAATTTAATGAAAAGAAGTCCTTAACTGGTCTTTGAAAAAGTTAAAGAAAAAAAAAGTCAAGTTAGAAAAAATGAAGCTTGAAAGAAACAGTGCCAAAAAAAAATAAATTAAATAAATGCAACTTGCCTTGTACAAACAGCATACAAATTTTGCCTTCAAAAATTCCTGTGAAAATTGTATGCAGTTTGTTATTTCTACCCAGACAATTCAATAATGTTATTAAAAAAATATTTTAATAAATTCATACAAATTTTCTCTTCCGTGCTTAAAAAAATGATAAAGTTTTTTATTATCTTTAATATAAAAGTAAAACGATTACAAGAGATGTGTTTATTAGATAATAATTTAACCAAATAAAAGACATTCTAATGTTTTATTAATTTATTTAACAGTATTTATTATAAATTATACAATGTATCTAAAATAACAAAAAGAATAAAATGAGCAAAGTTTCAGGTTATTAAAAGCCTGGTAAAATGCCGTTAAGAAAATTATTACATCCCTGTAGTTTTTGAAAATAAGCAATTAAATTTATTCTCTTAATAATCAACCAAAGACATTTTTTTACAAGTTTTAATTTAGAGCATAATGTTTTAAAATGTGTAATAAAAATTATTTTTTTATAAAAACATTTGATGATAAGACCTTGAAGACGAAAGGTTAAAATCGTATTTAAGTTGTTTTCCAAAAATTTAACAAAACAACAAAAATCTGATTACTTTTACACGGCATGTTATCTGACCTTCATAGCCTGGAAGTCCATACTACAATTATAGACAATTTTATCAATAAATAGATTGGGGATAACATTATCTCTTAGCCGAACTATGCCACATTTAGATGTTTTGTCAAAACAGTCCTCAGAAAAATTGGAACAAACAACAGCGTGTCTGCTAACTGCTAAGTTTGTAAGCCCATTGCCTCTAACCATGCTGATTTTCTGGTCTCATTTTTGGGTACTCTGTTAAATAAAAAGTATTAATTTTATTTTATTCTTCAAACCAAAAAAGCAATAATCATAAGCATCTCGTAAGATTGGTTATTTATAAAAGTAGCATACCAAAATAAAACCAAATTACCATTATTGCCACTAGAATGTTACACATAATTTGTTATATCAAAGTTAGAGATTTTTTTTTCTAATTGGTTATTAGCAGAATACATTTTAGTCTGTTGAAAGGATCAAGTTTATCTAAGAATTTTTTAAAGAGATAAGAACAGAAACAAAAAAATAAGCTGGCATTATGAAAATAAATTAACTTAAAACTAATTAATATGAGCTACCTAAGGTGCTACTATTGGCCAAAACAAAGTCAACCTAAATTTTAATTTAGATTCCATTACTGAATGATTTCTAATTTAGTTTACCCTTATTAATCTGCATTAATTTTGCTATTTATTCCAATTTTCAACACAAATATATAGGAAAAGGTTGAATGTACCGTATTTTTCTCTTTGTAACCCAACTTATATGTTTAATCTATTAACATTTAAATTAAAAGCATATTCTTATTTTAAACAGCATGAATTATAGTTAAATAAAATTATTGTTGAATACACACCTGTGAAATGTTTTTCAACCCAAATTCTCCTTCTTATCTACCAAATTTTTACAACCTGGAACTAAACACTTCTTTATTATTGTTCAAAATTATAAAATGTCTTTAAACCACATATATATAAAATAAACGAAAACACAATTAAAACCGCCTCGGACTGCCGGGAGTTACCAATATGGCCGAAATGACATTTCACCTGCCGTTTTTCAGCGCCTGCCTTCCCTCTAGTTCTTTTGTAACCTCGTTGATTTTAGATTAGAAACTTAAAATATTGTTAATTATTAAAAAAATTAAATTTAAATTATATATTTTTTTCAAAAATTTAAAAAATCTAAAAACCTTCTTTAAAATTTTTACATAATATTACAGGTAACAAATTAATTTGAGGTGACATGTACAGGGTGGCCCGTTTAACTTGTGACACTCCCTTATCCCATAAAATATACATAATACAAAAAGGTTTCTTATAAAAGTTTTTTAGTTTAATTTATATTTTAACAATATTTTACTTTTGTATATACAGGATACTCCATTTTCCGTGGACACGCATAAACTTTCTTAATTTAAATGTGATACCCTGTATATTATTACATCTGTTGATTTAGCGTTAAATTCTAGACATATTTCATATATAATATCCTATACTTAAGTCTTAACGTTTTTGACATATTTTACATTTTATATAACAAATTACGTTTGCGGATCCTAAAATAATTATCAATTTTTCGTATAAAGAAGCCTTTATTATTTAATTACAATTTAATTTTTTATTAAAAAGAACCTGCTTCAAGAAATTTTTATTATATTTTGATGATTGTTTATACAGGGCATTAAAAAAATAAGATTAAATATGAAATTGAGAGAACTGCCAAAAATCAATTTTTTCAAATGAAAACCCCCAAATTTTATACTTTTATCTTATTTGGGATTTAAAATAAGGGTACGTTTAAGAAAAGTTGCTTATTCCAAAATTTTGTAGTTTTTGAAATATTGACAATATAATATTATTCTATTGCAAAAATGCTACTAGTCTACTATATGGCTCTTAAGTTTTATTAATAGTTGGCCATAACAGCGTTTAAAAAACAATCAAGAACCACAGAATGTGTGAAATATGAAAGAATGAAATTAAATAAATTAAAGACTGGAATTAAGAAGTCAATTAATTTTTGCATTTAACTTTACGATAAGATAGTGTCGCAAGATAAGCGGCCCATAGTATAAAAAAGCAGATTTTTTAAGAAATAGTGATATTCTGTAGTGCTTGATTGTTTTTTAAACGATGTCATAGCCAACTATTAATAAAACTTAAGAGCCATATAGCAGACTATAGCATTTTTGCAATAGAAAAATATTATATTGCCAATATTTCAAAAACTACAAAATTTTGGAATAAGCAACTTAACACAAACTTACTCTAATTTTTAATTCTAAATAAGATAAAAGTATGCAATTTGGGGTTTCCATTTGAAAAAAAAATATTTTTGGCAGTTTTCTTAATTTCATTTTTAATCATATTTTTTTAATGCCCTGTATAAACAATCATCAAAATATAATAAAAATCTCTTGAAGTAGGTTCTTTTTAATAAAAAAAAAACTAAATGAAATTAAATAATAAAGGCTTCTTTATACGAAAAATTGATAATTATTTTAGGATCTGCAAAAGTAATTTTTTATATAAAATTTAAAATATGTCAAAAACAGTAAGACTTAAGAATAGGACATTATTTATGAAATGTGTCTAAAATTTTACGCAAAATCAAAAGGTGCACTAGTATATAGGGTGTCCCATTTAAATTAAGAAATTTGTTGCGTGTCCACGGAAAATGGAGTATCCTGTATATACAAAAGTAAAATTTTGTTAAAATATAAATTAAACTAAGAATATTTTATATGAAACTTTTTTCTGTACCTTGTATATTTTATGAGATAAGGTAGTTTCCCAAGATAAACAGGCCACCCTGTACGTATTGTACGTTTGTTATTTCACAAAAACAAAAATAATGATGGTGATTTATTTGATTTTTCTGGATTCCCTTAGCACTAATCAAAGGCAAACAAATATTATTAAATTAGGTGAAACTTACGCTACGCTGTTAATTTTATTTATTAATATAGGCATTTTCTTTAATTTTGCTATTTAAAAAATATTTTTTTTGCTAAAAAACTATAAGCATTTCAGATTATTGTGTGAATATTTTAAATTACTGCTTAACATATTTTTAATTTGTAAAACGTAGTGTATTTTGCTTATAATTATGGTTTTTTAACCGTTTGTCTTATGGTCTGGAAGTTTTACCCATATTTAATTTATTAGTACCAAGAATTTTATAAATATAATTTTTAGTATTTTCGTTAACATAATATGGTTTTCATTTTGTGCTGAAAATCTTATATAATTTTGTGTTTTAAGCCTAGTATTAAATGTTAAATTTACTTCTTATTTTTTTTATTCTCTTTAAAATGATGGGAATGTATGACAAGAACTTTTTACCGGTATATTTTGATTTTGTCCTTAATTTTCTTTAATTTTAAAATCTCATTTTTTTATAAAACCGAGCGGATAATAACAGATATCTTCTTAAAAATAATTTATATTTAAGAAAGAAATAAAAGCAAATTCATTACAAAATTTATTTTTGCCATAATTGCTGGCTTTCTAGAGAGAATTTACCGAATATGTATAGTCTCTATCAAAGTGTACCGTGTTAGCTCTTGCCTTCATTTATGGATTATACCTGCCGACAGCAATAAAACTGCGGATCGGTAGGTATTAAAGGATAGAACATTAGGGACGGACTTTAATAATATAAAGATTTATAATTTATTGTTTTTTTAGGTGAGTGTAATCCTAAAATTACATTAAGAAATTAAATATATGCAAAGTTTTAATAAATTTACAACTGCATTATCTATACATAATTACATTTTTAATCTAAATATCTAAATATAATTCTGTTTTACTATCAAAGTCATCATTGAGATTAATTACAATAGGATTTATGTTGTTTTGGATAGAATTGTAAGAGTCCTCAATTTCTATAATGTGCTGTAGTGAATTTTTCCAGCTTTCAACTGGTATAATAGTAATTACATTTTTTATCAAATTTATAATACTGGGACTTAAAGTAGGTGTATCATTTCCTGCTCTTATCTTTGATTTTACTTGGTTCCACAAATGCTCTATGGGGATAAACATACAGTGATACGGAGGAAGCCGTAAGACAGTATGCCCCGCCTGTTCAGCCAATTATCACATACATATTGTTTTTTAATTGCATATGAATTTAAGACTTTTAAAAGATGCGTTTATTTGTAACTGAATACAAAATAAATATCATTTTCTAACAAATATTCCTGGATTTCAGTTTTTGAACTTGATGAAGCTGGTGCTTTGTGTAACAGACGGCTGTGGTAGCTTGCGTTATCCATGACAATAACACTGTTATTTGGAATATTTTTTAAAATATATTTTTGAAACCAGTTTTCAAAAAGTTCTGCCCTGGTATCCTCATGATAATTCAAGCTAGAATCCTTAATATTTTTTGCAGACAGTTTTGACTGAAACCAACCCATCCTTTGGATACTGTGTCGTGTGTATCGAACTATGTGTCATCAAGGTAAATTATGGATCTGTTTTCTAACCTATATCTTTTAATTTCTTGAAGGTAATTAACCCTCCAAGTGCGTAATCAGTGCGATTCCATTACTCCTTGTCTTTTGTCTATTTTGCGGTATTTAAATCCCATTATACAAACAACTCTATGGAGGGTGGCACGGCTAATATTTATATTGGTTTTGTCTTCGACTAGCTTTTTTTCAGTTTTCCAAGGTAGGAATAACTCCGCTTTCATAAAGACAATATGTTTTCCTTCTTATTAGGTCCTGATCACTATTGTCTATACGGTGGGATTGAAAATCACTACGTTTTTTTTTGTCCAATTCTTCACTAATAATAATATCCCTTAAGGATGATATTGAAGTTTTTGTAAGTAGACAGGTTTCTTTTAAAGCTTCTTGTTTAATTAGGCCTCTACTGATTAAAGTTTCATACACATTTTTTACAACCTGTTTTGCATCAAATGACAAATGATTTCGACGCGACATAGTTATTTTCTACCACAACTTTTTCGAAACGCACATAATACACCTAAAATCTGTAAAGGGTTTAAATTACAAAACACTTAGTATCTTAAGCAATAAGAACAAAACCACAGTATGTTACCGAAAAATTTAAAATTTATGCATCAAGGGTATAAAAATAATACAGAATTATCCAATTCAAGAATATGTTAATATTTTTTTCAGCGTACAGCAACTCTTGTCGGATCCGTAACTTAAATACTTAAATATGTGACGAAAAGTCTAAAATCCTGCACGGGCCGTGGATATTGACGGAAAATAAAGCTTGCGGGCTAATTATTATTCGTACAGCGACTTTCGCTTTTGAAGAGGAACAAACATACATTACCCTCCCGCAATTAAGTATGTTTGTTGACAAGATAAGACGTTGCAAAGTCTTGCGTTGATTAATTAATAAAGTATGTGCAAGCAACTATTTAATCTTTTATCGTACTTTGGATCTTAAGCAAGTGACAAACCACGATAAAATATTTATAATTTAAAGTATGTCAGAGTAAACTGTTGTAAAATGATGAAGCTTAGGTTTTTAAATTTTTGTTTTCTTAATAATAGTATAGTCTGTCTCAAAGTATACCGTTATGGCTTTTGACGGACTATACCCCAATAAACCTTTAACGATTTTATTACCTATTGTTATTGGGCAAACACATTTGTTCATAAGGGCAGGGGTGGGCCAGGTATTTCTTGAGTATTAACCATTAGGCATATAAATATTTTGGCTAATATTTTAGTGGCAGTGTATAACCGTTTTTACTGTGCGTTTTAAAAAAGTTGTTTTACGAGTATATAACTATGTCGCGTCGAAATCATTTGTCATTAGACGCAAAACAGGTTGTGAATAATTAAACAAGAAGCTTTAAAAGAAACCTGTCTATTTACAAAAACTCCAATATCATCGATAAGGGGCATTATTATTAGTGAAAAATTGAACAAAAGTAAAATACGTAGTGATTTTCAATCTCACCGTAAAGACAATAGTGATCAGGACCTAATAAGAAGGAAAATATACTGTCTTTATGAAAGCGGAGTTATTCCTACCTTGGATAAACTGAAAAAGAAGCTAGACGAAGACGAAACCAATATAAGTATTAGCCGTGCCACCCTCCATAGAGTTTTTTGTAAAATGGGATTTAAATACCGCAAAATAGACAAAAGTCAATTAGTAATGGAATCGCACAGATTACGCACTTGGAGATTTAATTACCTTCAAGAAATTAAAAGATATAGGTTAAAAAACAGATCCATAATTTACCTTGATGAAACATGGTTCGATACACACGACACAATATCCAAAGGATGGGTAGATTCCAGTCAAAACTGTCAGACGAAAGCACCTTCAAATAAAGGAAAACGCATTACCATAATACACGCTGGTTCAGAAGACGGATTTGTCCCAAACTGCTTGCTGTTGTCTGCAAAGAATATTAAGGATTCTAGCTTGAATTATCATGAGAATACAAGTGCAAAACTTTTTGAAAACTGGTTTCATAATTATCTTTTAAAAAATATTCCAAACAACAGTGTTATTGTCATGAATAACGCAAGTTACCACAGACGTCTGCTACACAAAGCACCAGCTTTATCAAGTTCAAAAACTGAATTCCAGGAATGTTTGTTAGAAAATGATATTTATTTTTAATTCAGTTACAAAATAACGCAACTTTTGGAAGTCCTAAATTCATATGCAATTAAAAAACATTATGTATGTGATAATTTGGCAGAACAGGCTTCTGCACTACGACTTCCTCCGTATCACTGTATGTTTACCCCATAGAGCATTTGTGGAATCAAGTAAAATCAAAGATCAGAGCAGAAAATGTTACACCTACTTTAAGTCCCAGTGTTATAAATTTGATAAAAAATGTTATTACTAACATACCAGTTGAGAGCTGGAAAAATTCACTACAGCACATTATAAAAATTGAGGACTCTAAGATTTCTATCCAAAACAACATAAATCCTATTGTAATTAATCTCAATGATGACTCTGATAGTGAAACAAAATTAGATTTAGATATTTAGATTAAAATTGTAATTATGTATAGATAATGCAGTTATAAATTTATTAAAACTTTGCATATATTTAATTTCTTAATGTAATTTTAAGATTATACTTACCTAAATAAACCATAAATTATAAATCTTTATATTATAAAAGTCCGTTCCTAATGTTCTGTCCTTTAATACCTACCGATTCGCAGTTTTATTGCTGTCGGCAGGTATAATCCATAAATGAAGGCAAGAGCTAACACGGTATACTTTGAGACAGACAGAATTGGGTAGGTAGAAATTTAAAATTCTTCATTATCCAATTGTGCACTGAAAGTTTGATTTCTTCCCCCAGTCCAGGTCCCCAGCCCTAATGACCCCTATGAACTGGCAGATCGCCTCAAACAAAAAAAAGAAAAACCCCCCAAAATAACCAAAAATTTAGAATATTAATCTACGTTTCGGTGGCAAGTCTGCTTCCGTTGTCAAGATAAAATAAAAAGAAAAAAAACTAGTAATTTAACATAAATTTAAAAAAAAAATTGGATTAAAAACTTAGGATATTTCGAAAGCTTTTAAAATTTATGACGTTTTGTCATAAATGACATATTAAGTTGTTTGACTGGTATATTTATAATTTTTAAAAAGACAAAAAAGTTGGTGATGCTATTTTTAAAAAGTAATCACTTCCAGGCTTCGTATTTTTAAAAAGCAATCGAATCCTACTTAGCTCTGATGATATATATATATATATATATATATATATATATATATATATATATATATATATATATATATATATATATATATATATATATATATTTATATATATATATATATATATATATATATATATTTATATATATATATATATATATATATATATATATATATATATATATATATACATATATTTATATATATATATACAGTGTGTCCCAAATTGGTGGGGAATGTATGGGGAACTTGGAAACCACGATAGATAGAAAATCAGTTAAATGGGGAAAATTTTGGACAATTATGTTAGTAAGCTAATTCCGTTTACTACATGGTTTTATCTATTTAGGTTTTTGATAAATTTTAAAAAAACCTGAAACATGCATTTTCGAAAATCGGCCATATTTTTTTTATGAGTGAAAATTTTTCAAATCTGTAAAAACTTCTTCACATCAACTTTTTTCGTAGAATATGACCGAGTAGTCAATTTTTATTATCTACTTTTCGGGTTTTTAGAATCATCATCAACTTTATTTTTTCATATGGACGCCATATTGGATTTTTACGCAGCCAAATAGTGCTTTTTATTCTGATTTCAACAATGTATAACATGTTATAATTTAAGAGTTTATAACCTCATTTATTTCAAAAAACAAATATTTTCTCAGTTGGCCTTGAATCCGGCGAACGTCATTTTTTTTTTGTAAACAATAAAATATTAGTAATTGACAAAATAGATAAGCTGAACAGATATTTTACAGAAATGGGTTTCGCAAACATAGCTATAACGTTAATACCGTGTTACAACAAAACTACACGTAATAAGTTAATTGAAACAAGTGAAAACAAAAACAATAAAAAGTGGCTAAATTAATATTCCTACTAAAATAAAGATGTAAAATAACGACCTAAAATTCAAAATTTTGTCCATATTTCTCAACATATTAATGATATTTTTTTAAATAGTCCGAACTACCATATGAATGGTTGACTTAGGTATGTGGAATTCTCTATCAACATCCCTGGCTGAAGATGTTGGATTTTGTTTAAAATGTTGGTTAACTTCCTAGGTCGTGGTTTTTTATAACTTTCGAATTCAAGCAAATTTGTAACCAGTTTTCGAAAGTATGTTAGTTTAGGATGCTGCCTTGCAGGAAAATTGTCGAAATAAGTTTGCGCAGCTATATTAACATTTCTATTGCTTTGGAAATAACGTTGCAAAATATCAAGTATTTCTTTAAATAGTTAACCATTTCACAAAGTTGAAAAATGTTTAATAACGTACCCGAGCTAACTTGATAATGACGCTAGATGACATTCGCCGGAATCAAGGCCAACTGAGAAAATATTTGTTTTTTGAAGTGGGCGAGGTTATAAACTCCTAAACTATAACATGTTATACATTGTTAAAATAGAAATAAAAAGCACTATTTGGCTGCAAAAAATCAATATGCCTTATAAAAAGTAAAGTTGATGATGATTCATCAACTTTACTTTTTCATATGGGCGCCATTATATTTTCTTGTAACACGTATTAACGTTATAGCTATGTTCGCCAACCCATTTCTGTAAAATATCTGTTCAGCTTATCTATTTTGCCAATTACTAATATTTTATTGTTTACAAAAAAATGACGTTCGCCGGAATCAAGGCCAACTGAGAAAATATTTGTTTTTTGAAATAAATGAGGTTAAAAACTCTTAAATTATAACATGTTATACCCTGTTGAAATCAGAATATAAAGCACTATTTGGGCGTAAAATCCAATATGGCGTCCATATGAAAAAATAACGTTGATGATGATTCTAAAAACCCGAAAAGTAGAAAATAAAAATTGACTACTCGGTCATATTCTAAAAAAAAGTTGCTTTGAAGAAGTTTTACAGATTTAAAAATTTTCACTTATAAAAAAAATATGGCCGATTTTCAAAAATGCATGTTTTAGGTTTTTTCAAAATTTCTCAAAAACCTAAATAGATAAAACCATGTAGTAAACGGGATTAGCTTACTAACATAATTGTCCAAAACTTTTCCATTTAACCGATTTTCTATCTATCGTGGTTTCCAAAATCCCCATACATTCCCCCCCAATTTGGGACACTTTATATATATTTTATATATATATATATATATATATATATATATATATATATATATATATATATATATATTATATATATATATATATATATATATATATATATATATATATATAAACAAATCCCCGATAAACACGAACTTACGGTCAGACATTGGAAAAGGACGTAACGCGTTGCCAGCTTGAAGTGAATTAAACATTTCTAAATAAAATTGCCTTTAAGTTCTATATTTATAATAAAAAATGGGCATAAAAATAAATATATTACTAGATTTGGCTTTAAAAAATAAATAATTTAAAGATAATTTTGCTACATAAACCATTTTTTATTTATTTTCATTTGGTTAAATACGTTTCGCATTGCTACATTTCGCCTGCAAAGGAATTTCGCAGGCGGAATATGGCATTGCCGCTTCAACGTGCGTAGGAATTTTACAACCGGTCCGTTGATAACTGGAATTAACCTGATTAGATGTACTGCGACGTTGCCCTGGATTTTTTTAAGTATTTTGTGGTGTTTTTATTAAAACTATCTGTTAAAACGATTTACAAACTTATATTAAAAACTCTAAAATGGTGCGTGAATGTGTTTTGTGTAAAAAATTGGACTATTTACACGAAGATGTGTCTTTTCATAGGTAAGTTAGGTTCTGTTTGCTAGGCGATGTTTTTACCAAGGTCAGTGGCGTAGATTTACAATAGCCTGAAGGAAAGTAACTAGACCAAAGGTTTTTTATGCATTGTACTTGTTTTATTATTTTTATTAGAAGATTATCGAATTTATTAGTTTGTGAGTAGGTTTATAATATTGTGGGAAAATTATACATTATACAAAAGGATTTTCGAATATTTTAGGTTTCCTTCAGCCCCAATAACAAGAAACATTTGGTTTTCTCTTGTAGAAATTGAAGAGGGACAACATTTACAAAGCACCCTGTGCTATGCTCAGACCATTTGATCCACAGGAGATTTTGATTAAGGCAAACAATAGCAAATATTTAAGGCCTGGAGCCATCCCAAAAAATTTTACATCATATATTTGACAATCAATCTGTTGATGGAAGGTAATTATTATAGACTATTACATTCAAATTATTGTTAACGTTGTTTTGCATATTTACGAATCTTCGTAAACTTTGGTTCTTGATTTAAAACACATCATTTTTTGGTGTAGGTCTATCTAATAACGTTTGAGCTTTTATGTTTAAACAAGTACATCTTTTGACCTATTCATTTTTTAACTTAATTAATATAACTGTATTTTTAGCTCTGACTCCACTTTACTTGAGACTCCCTAGGAAAGTGAAAGGGTATGTAATTAATATGGTCTTACAAAATCAGCAAAAGTTTTCTAAAGGTTTTCACGTATTTATTTTTTTAATTTAATTAACTTTTAGGTATGAAGACATATCCATGGATAATTGGGTTATGATTTATCGAAAAATTTACCACAGCGAGCGCTGCAATCAATTTAGCTGTCCCCAAAATATTTTTTGCAACATGCCAATAAAATTTTTTCGAAATTTTGAAAGATAATGCTTCATTTTCGATTTTCTGAAAAAAAACAAATTTGACAGCTAAAAATAAAGTCACGCGATCATCCTTATACAGGGTGCCACGATTCAAGTACAGGGCATGGGGATCTTGAAACCGGAAGAGATACAAAGTCGGTTAAATTATTGAAAAGTTGCGCATTTGGGTGCCTAACAACTGCCGTTTAGAAAGTTGTAAAATTCCGAGTACTTCTGGAATACCCGGGAAAAAACCGAAATTTGCGATTTCGTTTTATTTTTTCTGACATTATTTAAAGAGATAAGGAAAAATAAAGACAATTTTTTATGGCCATTCTACAAAACAGCGTTGAGAGATTTTGGTACGACGTTTTGTTTTCGTAACACCATCATCAACTTTATTTTTTTAAATACGGCACTCAATTGTTCATTGCATTTTTTTTTGAAGCAGTTTTATAATCCCAATTACAATGATGTATAACACTTAATATTTTTCTGTTAAATAAACATTTTTTTCACAAGAGACAATGAGTTAGACAAGGAACGCACAACATTTCTTATAGGGGCGTTTCATATTTGTTAAAAAATATTAAGTGTTATACATTTTTGTTATTGGAATAATAAGGGGTTCAAAAAAATGAAATAAAAAAACCAGGTCCCTATTTAAAAAAATAAAGTTGATGATGATTTAACGAAAACGAAACGTCGTGCGGAAAATCTCTGTATACATTATTTGGCATTATTTTTCAAACAAAACTTTTGGCAAAAAAAAATTACCCGAATTAATTGGGGAAAAATTTTCCCATTTGATGCGGACTTTATGGACACTGTATATTATCTTAGGAATAAGTAGATAATTTTTTATTTTGTCTTATATCTAATATTTTATGTTATTTTTTGTGTACCGTATATAATAAAAAGTATCCCCAGTTTTTGTCTTTTTTTTTATTAATTTGTGGCCCACATTATTCTTAATTTATGGGAGAAAAGTAATTTTGTTTAAATAACCAATATACCAAAAATATTTTGTTTTTTTAGAATAAAATATTTTATAACTATTTATGTTGCTAATCAATATTTAATAATAAACTAAAATTAAAAGGATCACCATAATTAGAATGATTTAAAAATTAATATTTTTATTAAAGTTATATCTAATCAAAATTTCTAACTTAAACCATACGCCACTGGTCGAAACTGCAAGGCTCGTACAATGTTTTGATCAGTCCTAATTTATCTTCTATCCTTTTCCCCTTATATGATTTTATTGATAATGTCTGGGACAAAACAAAGTGCTACTTATGAATGAAATGTTAAGTCGTTTCTTTCTTTCGTCTGAGAATATATATATATATATATATATATATATATATATATATATATATATATATATATATATATATATATATATATATATATATAATATATATATATATATATATATATATATATATATATATATATATATATATATATATATATATATATATATATATATATATATATATATATAAATATATATATATATATATATATATATATAATATATATATATATATATATATATATATATATATATTATTATGTTAAAAATGTTTTAATACAAACCACTTTTAATTTACATATTTGGAACAACTAAAACCGTTGAATGTGTTTTGCATTATTTTAGAAGTTTTTATAAAAGAACTATTAATTTATTGTTTAATACTGTTCGTCTGGTAATTTTAAAGATCCCGAATAAACTTCAAATCAAACTTTTAAAAACTTTAAACAAAGCTATTTAAAAACTGTGTGTAATATATAATGGTTGTAAAAGACGGCTTTTCTAGTAAGAGTGGACCATATATCCCGAGGAGTTGCAATTGTTTAAAACTCAGAACTTTTAAAACCACACGTTTCGCAAAGTATAAAGTTTACATGGTAAATTGAAAGGGATAACTCATTTCTATCCTATTAGAATTATGGTTGCGTTGTTTTGGTTTTGTGCTTTGTTTGAAAAATGAGAAAGTTTTCATTAAAGTCGAAAGTAGTTTTTTCTTAATTTATAAGTACTGTATACATCAACAAGAAAAAAGTATTTTAAATATATTTTATAGGATGAAAGAGTAATTTTATGTTACTTGCTGATTGCTAGATACACTGTAATTACTTAAATATCTTTAAAGAAATATAAGAAAATATAACCTAATTAAAATATAGCATTTTACTAATTTGCTTAAAATATTTGCCTCTTACACTCTCTCTTTCTCTTCTTGGTGATAAAGAAGCATTTTTTTTTCGTGAATTTGCAGTGTCAGTTAAATTTTAAAGGTCGTGTACATTGAGAAGCCCTTTCTTTGATTGCTTAAAATCCCTAGAATGCGTAGAATTCGCCGGGTATCCCAGCTAAGTAAATTTAAGAGGAGTCGAATTATCGGGTTGCGTAAAGACGGTCTATCGATGGAAAAAGTTCTATGAGGACCAACAAATTTTTACGCAGTATATTGAAGTGTAAACAAGCGTGGACTCAGGAAGGCCGAGGACACAGAGCGACAAGATCGCCGATTAAGACTTCTGGCTATAAGAGACAGATTCAGTAGGACTCAAGCCATCACAAATCAGTGGTTTAATGAGCAAGGAAGGATGATTGGTATGCGTACGGTATATCGTCGAACACAAAATTTTGGGCTTTTTTCTTATCGCCCACATTGAGTGCTACTTCTCACAGCTGAGCATTGGCGAAACCGTTTGCTCTGGTGTAGAGAAAGAATTTGGTGAGTCCGGGTATGGAATTGGGTGGTCATAAGTGAAGAATCCCGCTTCTGTCTGGAAGTTTAAAGGTGAATGGAAGCCCAATACTGTCGAACAAAATTGTCCAGGCGTGCAGGGCAGCGGGAATAGGGGGATTGACCCCGCGGAATTGCGGTCAGGGCCTGACTTCCATCATTCTTTGTTACTATCTATAAAGTTGACATCATCAAATGTCAAATTCAAGCATTCACTGTTTAGAATATTTAAAATTATTGTGTAATATTGGATTTTATATCATCTGATATAATATGGAAAGAATAGATGGCGCCACTTTACAGCCTTCTATTTAAATGGTCGATATTTTTGGGAGTTTTGTATTTTAACCAAAAATCTTTGTAAATAAATAAAAACACGATTTTTTAAAATAAATTTCAAACATTGTATGATAGTTTCTTGTACTTATCACCAATTTTGTGATTGTGATGATGAGTTTAATCTAATCCTAAGATTCTGGTTGTACATTAAAAAGTGAAAATTTTTATAACTGCTTTTTAGGCTTATACTTTTCACTAATAACAAACATTCATGAGACAGAATAACAGTGGTTAAAAATGTTTAGTAACCTTTGGTACCTAGGTATCCATTGATACAGTATCCGTTGAATATTATGTGTCTACAGTATGTCGAGCTTAAAAAGTTGATAATGTAAGTTTAAGAAACCAAAAATCTAATTTCTTTTTAAACAAATACAGAAAAAGCAAAAAGAAACTTTAGCATAAAATTGTACTTTCTTTCATTTAATTAAAGGGACCTGTATAAATTAAAATTTGCCTGGTCTGCCCAGTAATTAATAATTTTGATCATTTAAAAGAATGTACTAAATTATTAAATAAAATAAAAGTACCTGAATGAAAACCTTATTTCTTTTTAATAATACACAGAAATACACAAACATTGTGGAAATCATCTAAAAGATAGTTAAGATTGCCTTACTTTTCTCACTGCTATTTCCTATGAAGTTTTCATTTTGTAGTATTCATAATTGATATATTATTATTTATTCGGTTACCTAACTTTACGTCTCATAAGAAGCACCTAATTTAAATATAAGAACTACTTACCTAAAATAAAAAATGCAGCGTATGTTACTGGAATGTCAAGTAAAACCTTTAAAAATGCTTCCTTATTGTAAATAAGTATACATTTTCGACTATAATAAAAAAAAATATATATATATATATATATATATATATATATATATATATATATATATATATATATATATATATATATATATATATATATATATATATATATATATATATATATATATATATATATATATATATATATATATATATATATATATAAATATATATATATATATATATATATATATATATATATATATATATATATATAAATACAGGGTTTAATAAAAATAAAATTCCTACAGGACGAAATAATGGTAGAGTCTCATATATTTTTTTTGCAAAAAGTCATTTTTTTCAACTTGTCAATTACCTGGTATCTGATGGTAAAGAACTGAGAAAAATAAATTTGTCACTTAATTTTGAAACGAGATTTACGTCTAAACGGTTGGATTTAGCGAGTTAAATAAAGAGCACTTTTTTAAAGGCCTTGCATCAGTCTTTAAGAAAACATACTGAAAACTAGTGTAGCTTTTACAACTAAAAAATTATGACAAAAAAAACAATTTTTAATGTAGGTAAAGTGCCCTCTAGCGGCACACAACCAATTTGAATTGTTACCAAAATGATGAAGGGCAATCGGCTTAGTCTACGTTTCAAATATTAGTAAAATCTGTTTTTCCGTAGGTAAAAAATGAAAAAAACAAGAAATAAAAAATTGAACTTTGTCGGCTTGTAACACAAAAACGAATGACATTTTGAAAAAAAATTACATGAGGCTCTACCATTATTTTTTAATGTAGAATCACCCTTTTAAGTTTCGTGATCGATTTTTGAATCACCCTGTATATATCAGAGCCGGGACTGATTCTTAATCCAGATGATAAATCAAGCGTCAAAGATTTTAGCACGGACCAGAGCGAAATATGATTTTAGCCTCATTTTGAAATGCTGTAACTCTTATCCAAATTAATGTTTGGTAAATGTTGTGTAAATTTAAATATGTTTTTTCTGAGATCAATATAAAACTACCCTTAGATGAAACATTTTTTTAACTGCATTCCAAAACTTGCGATGCTAGATCTTCTTACGATTTTTAAATGTGATTCTTGAGATAACCTCATTAATTAAGTTATAAATGGGACATCTTATTGTAATTTTACGCGAAGTTTTAGAAGTACTGCTTACGGAATATAAAAATTTCTTATCGCCCACATTGAGTGCTGCCTCCCACAGCTGAGCATTGACGAAACCGTTTGCTCTGGTGTAGAAAGAGAATTTTGTGAGTCCGGGAATGAAATTGGGTGGTTATAAGTGAAGAATCCCGCTTCTGTCTGGAAGTTTAACGGTGAATGGAAGCCCAATACTGTAGAACAAAATTGTCCAGGCGTGCAGGGCAGCGGGAATAGGGGGATTGGCCCCGCGGAATTTGCGCAATGAATAGTAGGTCAGAGCCTGACTTCCATAATTCTTTGTTACTATCTATAAAGTTGACATCATCAAATGTCACATTCAAGAATTCACTGTTTTTTTTTCACAAAATTGTTGGTTATTAAACGATACTACCATAGAATATTTAAAATTATTGAGTAATATTGAATTTTATATCATCTGATATAATATGGAAAGAATATATGGCGCCACTTTACAGCCTTCTATTTCAATGGTCGATATTTTTGGGAGTTTTGTATTTTAACCAAAAATCTTTGTAAATAAAGAAAAACACGATTTTTTAAAATAAATTTCAAACATTGTATGATAGTTTTATGTACTTATCACCAATTTTGTGATTGTGATGATGAGTTTAATTAAATCCTAAGATTCTGGTTGTACATTAAAAAGTGAAAATTTTTATAACTGCTTTTTAGGCTTATACTTTTCACTAATAACAAACATTCATGAGACAGAATAACAGTGGTTAAAAATGTTTAGTAACCTTTGGTACCTAGGTATCCATTGAAACAGTATCCGTTGAATATTATGTGTCTACAGTATGTCGAGCTTAAAAAGTTGATAATTTAAGTTTAAGAAACCAAAAATCTAATTTCTTTTTAAACAAATACAGAAAAAGCAAAAAGAAACTTTAGCATAAAATTGTACTTTCTTTCATTCAATTAAAGGGATTAATAATTTTGATCATTTAAAAGAATGTACTAAATTATTAAATGAAATAAAAGTACCTGAATGAAAATTTTATTTCTTTTTAATAATACACAGAAATACACAAACATTGTGGAAATCATCTAAAAGATAGTTAAGATTGCTTTACTTTTCTCACTGCTATTTCCTATGAAATTTTCATTTTCTAGTATTCATAATTAATATATTATTATTTATTCGGTTACCTAACGTTACTCAGAAGAAACACCTAATTTAAGTATAAGAACTACTTACCTAAAGTAATAATAACAATATAATAATAATTAATTAATTAATGTTTGGTTAATATTGTGTAAATTTAAATATGTTTTTTCTGAGATCAATATAAAACCACCCTTAGATGACACATTTTTTTAACTGCATTCCAAAACTTGCGATGCTAGATATTCTTAAGATTTTAAAATGTGATTCTTGAGATAACCTCATTAATTAACTTATAAATGGGACATCTTATTGTAATTTTACGCGAAGTTTTACAAGTACTGCTTACGGAATATAAAAATGTATTAAAATTTTAAAATCATTTTGGTAAGGACACCCTAAATAGTAATAATAAAATGTTCCATTTAAAACACCCTCAGGGTTAACTTAAGAACAACATATTAAGAAATTAAGATCGAGCAATCAAAACTTTTAAGATGAAATGCAAGTAAAATTTATGCCTGTTTTTGGATACAACATTCTTTGGTTACGAAAAAAAATGTTTCATTTAAATGTTGTTTTTCTGGACCTGCAAAACAATATATTTTGATTTAAAATCACATATTGGGTGTGTTTCCTTATTTAACGATTTTAATTTGCAAATGTTTTAAAAATCTTTATCTTTGTTTTCAAAAATCAATGTGTTGCTGATTAAGGGTCTTAAATAGGAGCTTCCCATAGTATCTTCAAGGTTACCTATGCTTGATGTTGAAGTGAATTCAGGTAAAATTAAATCAATTAACACACCATACCACTTTTTTTGTCTTTTTAAATTCTATACATATACCAGTCAAATAGCCTAATGCCATTTATGACAAAACGTCATAAAAGCTATCAGAATTTCATAAGTTTCTAGAGCAAAAATTTCATAAAATTTAGTTTAACTTTTTGTTTTACTTTCATTTGACATCGGTGGCCATTGCCCCAAAAATGTTAATATTTTTTTTTTTTTGGGTTTTTTGGGGGTTTTCTTTTTGTTGCGATATGCAAGTTCATAGGGGTCAATAGGCTGACCTGGACCGAAAGGGTCCCATTTTCCAAAAAGAAAAAAGTCAAATATCCCAAAGAAAAAAACTAAAACATGAATCCCCAAAACTATAAAATATATTTACAGTTTCTCCTAAATTTCGAAAAATCCTTAAATTATTTAAAGAATTTTAAAAACGACTTAATAAATATTAATTCATGTAAAAAACTAAGTTTCGTGCCGGAAGTTGGGGCATCTTTAAAATAATTTCCCAATATGTGTGAATAGTTTCCACACAAAGATCTCTTTCAAGTAAGCCCTGCATAGCATGATAGTAGCACACTTGATAGTTACAGAAATTACCTATTTTTTACTTTTAATAGATAATTTCTACTTATAATGGATAATTATGGGCAGCCCGTAATGTTGCAGGCGCATGCACGTGGCCAGTACCATAAAATTGTATTTCTTTTTCTTTTCAGATATAAAGGTGTAAATTTATCTATCCCAAATTTGGTTTATATATTTTTTAAGTTATCTTAGAGGTCAGAAACATGGTGTGGCCAAGACAATCTGATTTACTACCCTAAATTATAGTTTTTAATTGAATAATATTGGGATAGTCTGTGTCAAAGTATATCGTTATGGCTTTTGACGGAGTAGTACCCCAATAAACCTTTAACGTTTTATTACCTATTGTTATTGGGTAAACCCATTTTTCATAAGGGCAGGGGTGGGCCAAATTTTTTTCTTGCTAATATTTTTGGGGGTTTGGGGAAATTCCTTTTTTTTCTTGCGTTTAAAAAAGTTGTTTTCGAGAATATAACTATTGCATCGAAATCATTTGTCATTAGATGAAAAAAAAGGTTTTTAAAAAAAGTGTATAAAACTTTAATTAAAAAAAGGTCTAATTAAAAAGAGCAAAAAAAACCTTTACTTAAAAAAACCCAAACATCTATAAGGGATATTATTATTTGAAGAATTGAACAAAAAAAAAACGTAGTGATTTTTAATCTCACCGTATAGGAATAATCGGACTTAATAAGAAGGAAAATTTTTTTTTTTATGAAAGCGGAGTTATTTACCTTGATAAACTAAAAAAAAGAACGAAAAAAAAACCAATAAAAAACCCAGAAAGGGTTGTTTGTAAAATGGGATTTAAATACCGCAAAATAGACCAAAGAAAGTAGTAATAAAATGCACAGATTACGCCTTGGAGTTTTTAATTACCTTAAGAAATTAAAAGATATAGGTTAAAAACTTCCATAATTTACCTTGATGAAACATGGATCGATACACAGCCCAATATCCAAAGGATGGGTTATTCCGTCAAAACGTCGGAAACACCTTTAAAAAAGGAAAAGCGTACCATAATACACGCTGGTTCGAAGCGGTTTGCCCAAACTGCTTGCTGTTGTCTAAAAAAATATTAAGGATTCTAGTTGGGGTTATCATGAGGATACAAGTGGGTTTTTGAAAACTGGTTTCAAAATTATTTTTTAAAAAAATTAAACAACGGGTTATTGTCATGGATAACCAAGCTCCCCCCTCTAAACAAAAGCACCACTTCATCAAGTTCAAAAACAAATTCAGGAATAATTGTTGAAAATGATATTTATTTTTAATTTTTCCAAAAAAAGCATCTTATGGAAGTCCTAAATTCATATGCAATTAAAAACAATAGGATGGATAATTTGGGAACAGCCTGGGCATACGTCTTACGGCTTCCTCCGTATCCCGTTTGTTTAACCCCCCTAGAGCTTTTTGGGAAAAAATAAAATCAAAGATCAGAGCAGAAAATGTTACACCAACTTTAAGTCCCATGTAATAAATTTGATAAAAAATGTAATTACTAACACACCAGTTGATAGCTGGAAAAATTATACAACAAATTATAAAAATTGAGGACTGTTACATTTCTATCCAAAAAAAACATAAACCCCCTTTAATTAATCTCAATGATGACTCTGATAGTGAAACGAATTAGTTTTTTAAAATTTAGTTAAAAATGTTTTATGTATAGATAATGCAGTTATAAATTTTTTAAAATTTGCTTATTTCTTAATGAAAATTTTTAAAATTATATTTTCCTAAATAAACAATAAATTATAAATCTTTAAATTATTAAAGTCCGTCCAAAAGTTCTTTTCCTTTTAAAACCTACCGACCCAGTTTTATTGCTGTCGGCATATAATCCAAAATAAAGGGAAGAGCTAACACGGTTTTTGAGACAATTTTTAAATATTTCTTATCAGTAAGGATTTCTATTTTTTTTATTTGTAAAGTATATTGGTTTTTTAAAATTTAGAAAAAAATTGAAAAAATTTTTTTTAGTATGGTGCCCCCCCAGTTCCCTTTTTGGTTTTACGGTTTGGTTAATTTCCCAAAAAATATGCATGGAAATACTGATATTTGTAATGCAAGGGTATTTACTTTTCAGTATTGTGTTACCCTTTATTTGACCAAACGGACAAAAGGAAATTTTTTCCCATCACGACTTTTTTTTCTTCCAAAAAGGGGGGAAAACTTTTATTTTTTTTACGTCTCTTGTCATCCATTTATAAACCCCTTTTTAAATAATGTGTTTAATTTTGTGCGAAAATTAATTATTCACAAAAAAGGGGAGGGTGAAGAAGAAATATTTTAGGCAAATTTTTTAAAAAAATTTTTTGGTATTTTTAAAAAAAAAAGTATTTTGAAATAAAATCTTAATTAGGTAGGTTAGGAGGAGGTTTAAAGGAGTGGCTTTTGATCCACTGCGACCGTCGGTCATTTGGCTCACACCTTTTTTTATTTCTCCAATAGGATCGGACCTTTTAAGAGTCCGATACCAGATTGGGGGGAAATTTCTTTTCCTTTTTCGTTTCCCCGGCACGAGCACAATGTGTTCTGATTTTGTAGCTACAGGTCCTTGTTACAGGAACCACCAGATGCTTTTTGGGGTTCCGCCTTATCCTATGAAAAAGGGCCCCTCAGCTTTCTTTTAAAGCCAGGGAAGCCTTTTTTTTTATAAAGGCGGTTCTGTCCGCCTTCTGTTTGGATTCAGGGGGAAACCCCTTTCCAAGCACCTGTTCTTCGGGATGGTTAGTCCCCCGTGAAACAGGGCCGGTGCCCACGAAACGGATTCACCCCCCGGGCCCCTTTTCTGCTTGTGAGCTTGAGTGGCACCCCCTAAAACGGTTTTTTCCCTTTCGGTCAGGGCCCCTATGTCCTTTTCTCCTATGAAAGCGGTTCTGTCTGCTTTCTGTTTTGGCAGGGGGAACAAAGTCCCGGCAGAGCCCCCTTACCGAGAATCTAGATACTCTGAGGGTCGCCTTCTCGAGGCACCAGGGGAATTTTTGGGGGGGATGTCATTACTATCAGCCGGATTAACACCTTAGTTAAAGCCTTGTGTTCACAACTTCGATCTCGTTCCTTTCGGTTCCGGTCAAAAAATTTTCTGATATATATTTTTTTACATACCTTATTATTCAACTCTAATACACAAAAAATTCATGTTATACATTTTTTTATGTAT
>JAHBCN010006519.1:0-48447 GCA_019359885.1 Listronotus oregonensis
ACCACCCTTAAAGCGAGTACGTCACAGATTTTTTTTTAAGTATTAAATATTAATTAAAAACTGTGAAAAAAAATTATAGTCCATTCAATGCAATGAATAAATTTACGTTGGAAACAAGTTCTAAGTCCATTTTTCAACAAGTAGGGCCATTGTTAATTAACAAAATTTTAATATGTACAGAGTGCGACAGATTCGAGTGCATGCATGGGGATCTCGGAAACCGTAAGAGATACGAAGTCGGTTAAATTATGGCAAAGTTGTGTATTTGCGTAACTAACCATGTCCACTTTAGAAAGTTGCAAAATTCCGAGTACTTCCGGAGATATCTGGGAAAAACCGAAATTTGCCGATTTCGTTTTTTTTTTTTTGACGTTATTTAAAGAGATATGGAAAAACAAAAGACACTTTCTCATGGCCACTTTTTAAGCTCTACAAAACAACGTTGAGAGATTTTCCGAACGACGTTTTGTTTTCGTTAAACCATCATCAGCTTTATTTTTTTAAATACGGACCTGGGTTTTTTATTTAATTTTTTTGTTATTCCAATTACAAAAATGTATAACACTTAATATCTATGAACAAATATGGAACGCCCCTATAAGAAATAATGTGCGTTTCTTGTCTAACTCATTGTTTCTTATGGAAAATATGTTTATTTAACAGAAAAATATTAAGTGTTATACATCATTGTAATTGGTATTATAACTGCTTCAAAAAATGCAATAAACAATTGAGTGTCGTATCTAAAAATAAAGTTGATGATGGTTTAACGAAAACGAACGTCGTACTGAAATTTCTCAACGCTGTTTTTAGATCTTAAAAAGTGGCAAAATGTCTTTTGTTTTTCCCTATCTCTTTAAATAACGCCGAAAACAATAAAAACGAAATCGCAAATTTCAGTTTTTTCCTGATATCTCCGGAAGTCTCGGAATTTTACAACTTTCTAAACGGCATGTTGTTAGGCACCTAAATGCGCAACTTTGCCAATACTAACCGACTCGTATCTTACGGTTCCGAGATCCCCATGCATGCACTCAATCTGGACACCTATATATATATATATATATATATATATATATATATATATATATATATATATATATATATATATATATATATATATATATATATATATATATATATATATTTTCTAATTTTATAATTAATATTTAATACTCGAAAAAATATTTTGAGTGTTCAATTAAAATTATAAATATTGGAGATAGAACTTCGGGAGTTAGGACTTTTTTACTGCAAATTTCTTCCCTTCAAGGTTTTTTTTTAATGTCTTAAATACAAATAGTTTCAAAGTTATTAACAAAAAACGAAAAGCCTTTTTTTAACTTAATTTGTTGCAATTTTTTGCGTCTTCGAACTTGTTGACTAGACTATCCCTTTAGGTTTGCTTATGTCTGATAACTCGAAACATAACATGCATAAAACAGTTTCATGCTAAAAAATGCCATGCAAATATTTAATTTTCACGAATTACCACACATTCTAAAGCTTACTAAATGACTTTAAGCACGATTACGAATTTTAAAATTTTCCTAAAAGCTTAGGTAAGTATCTATTTTGGTAGAGCTATTAGTCTATTAGATAATGCACCTGCACTGTTGAAGGTTGTTTTAATCAATATTATATGTCCTGTTTCGATGCAGGTCATTCTCAAATCTAAAATTATATCTGGCCCCTATTTTTAACCATTATTTTTTTGTATTTGTTTGATAATTTATTTTAGATAACTTATTATTGTAAATAATAATTAAAATAATAATACAAGGTGTCCGGAAAATAAGTATACAAAATTTTATGACGACTCTGGACGTCAAAATACGTTAGCTTGCTTATATGAAATTAAGGTAGGATTATGCAGAAAAATTAAGTTAATAAAAATTAAGATATTTGTGTGAAAACATGCAAATCAATTTAAAAATAATTTTAAAAAAATTAAGCATGCTTAGAGCACATCACTGTTTAGGGTTTTTGTAATGTCTATTTCATCGGTGCACTCTCTGGCAGCTGTCCGGTAATTTGTTAACTTCTTAAACAGATATTTGTACAAAAAATATATAATTTTGCTATATTTTTCATAACCAATGGGAAAAACGAGTTTCTGTTAGCCTATTTTATGATGTTATTGTGTGGGAGTTTAATTATTTTAAAAAGAATACGTTTATTTTATTTTATGTTAAGGTTAAAAAATTAAAATAAGTTAAGAAAGATAAAAGTTGGTTATCTTTTTAACTTAACTTAATTTTTAATTTATGTGAATAATTGTAACCATTTGATCACATAATGTTTATCTCTTCTTGTGTTACTTTAACTTATTAATTAAATTTTTCTGTATAATCCTAACTTTAATTTATTTATGATCGTGAAAAGTATCGAAAATTTTAAGAAATATTTGTTTTTCCCCCAAAGTTCTTAATTTTGGGCACACTATAGATAAGACAGTAAATATAAAATTATTTGATTAATAATGTAACTGAATTATTTCTATATCTATTGTTGTTATTATAGTCCAGTAACTGAAGAACTGAAAGTAACCAAAGCTGTAAATAAATCTGTACAGTTTGTACAGGCGCAATTCTTAGGTCTTCCGGGATGCTTTCGAGCGAGAAAAAGTTTATCACGATTCTGACGTGGGAACCCGCTGAAAATGGCTCCACAAAGTCCCAAAAATTAGTTTCCCGCGAATATCTCCCAAAACATGCAAATTAGAGAATTTTTGTTTAGACAAAAAATGAAGATCACCTCGCAATGTACAAAAATGGTGTTTATCATTTTTTCACAACACCAATATTTTTCGCAAAAACGGCCGTCGAAAAATCCATCACATTCCACACTGGTAGTGATGAGCAAAGCAAGACCAAGACCAAGACCGGGCTAGTCTTGGTCTTGGTCTTGCAAGTCTGGTCTTGGTCTTGCAAGCCCAAAGAAGTCTTGGTCTTGGTCTTGCACCACCCGGTCTTGGTCTTGCTGCAAGAGTCTTGCTGGTCTTGTTTTTTTTGGTAGTAATAATTTAAACTAAGCAAGCTTAAATAAAATATATATTTTTTTAATACTTACAAATAAATAAAGATGGAGACTATATTTTTTGCTTTAAAATTTTAAAATATACCAATTTTAACCTTACATGTACATTTAAATTATTTGATTAAAAAGGCTATTTTAAATGTAGGGGTTTATTTATTTATAGCGCTTCATTTTAGTGATAGGAAATATTAAAATTTTCTTTGAAGAAGCATATAAAATTACAATACTGAGTACTCTGAGGGCAGAAAAAAAACTTTTAATTTCAACCAGATGTAAAATTTCCATGAAAATGATTCTCATATGTAAACATTGTTTCCAAATTAAAAAAAAGGTATTTAGAAAGCTTTTCAGTTCAAATAAACTTTCTATGTTCAAATTAGTCAAACATTTGCCGTACAAAGTTTGTACAAATACTTTATAAACATTCTGCATATACAAGGTTTCTCGATAGTGCGACAAAGATCGATATATCCGAAACCGTTCATAATGGTAAAAAACTGAATATACAAAAATTATAGAAAAAAGGGCGTAAAATGTAAAATTATTTTCTATTTCAGAATTTTCCAAAAAAGCCACTACCACTCAAGAAAACTTCCTTATTTTTAGCTTTTAACCTAAAATAAAAAATTCATTTAAAAAAAGTGCTTCCCTGTATATTATGCTGGAAATTCTTAAACTGTCATAAAGGTACAATGTCGACGTAGATGGTTTTTTATATATCATTTTCGATTTTGACAAAAATGACGTCATTATTATACTTTTGGCATTGTTTTGACTTTTCCGTCTAAACCGGAAGTGAAATTTAAAATCCATTTATATTAAACGTATTCCTATATAAAATGACAAATATATTTTTTATTAAACCATCACTTTCACATTTATATTTTAGTTTAAAGGAGCAATCTAATGATGCCACTTCTTACAGTGTGGCACAAAAATAATGTTTTCCTGGATTTTGGAAATTTTTGATCCAGTAAGTGGCATCACTAGATACCTAATTAAAAAAACATTAGGAATAGGTAAGTAATTTTCAGCTTCTATAACTTTTGTACCTCTTAGTTTTTCTCTGACGTAAACGGTTTTGGAGATATCGAGCTTTGTCGGACCATTGAGTCACAATCTTATTATTTTGAAACATGTTACTGAATCTACTAGTTTCCGTTTTTAGATAATTTTATTAAAAAACGAAGTGATCGATTTAATTATTATTTTATTAAAAAAAACCTGTTACTCATAAAATAATCGCCTTTTTAGGTAGTTCTCGACACATTTTTTGTCATGTCTGTATGAAATACCTCTGTATATTGAATATAAAAATTAAATATTATAATTAAAAAAAAAAGTGACAAAAGTGCAAGAGTCTTGCAGGTCGGTCTTGGTCTTGCGTAGTCTTGCACCCCTTGGTCTTGGTCTTGGTCTTGCATACCCCGGTCTTGGTCTTGGTCTTGCAAGCGAGAAGGCGGTCTTGGTCTCGGTCTTGGTCTTGCTGCAAGACCAAGACCAAGACCGCAAGACCAAGACCGGTCTCGCTCATCACTACACACTGGATAGATGTGGTTAGTTGTGAGTCCGGGAGTCACTGGTGTGATGAATTTCCCCAAAGTTTTTGAAAAATTATTGGACTTTATTAAAAAGAAAAAAGAACATTTAGAAACAAGACACTCTAAGCTTTTAAATGATGTGCATTGAAAAGCATTTCAATAGATGATGAGTTTTTGATTCGCGTTTATTCTACAGATTTTCTAGAACTCGGCAAACGGTTAAAAAATGAAGATGGGCAAAACAATTTTTTATCAAAACGCAAGAAAGATGGTGAAGGAAATTTTTTGGGATTATTAAACACTTGCTAAGGTCTCATTATAAAAAACAAATGTTAATAACAAACCATTTTTTCACAAAATATCAATAAATTAATGAGATACTCTCAAAATATTGACAAAAAAATTTTTTACTGCTTTTTTTAACATTCTAGAAAAATCAGAATGGATCCAAACTCATATGCAATGATAGGTACAAGTTTTTCCATTCCAATGAACTTTGAATAATTAAAAAATGTACATTATTGCCCGAGTAATGAAACAATTCGTCCGCCCGCTTATAAGTGAATCCATGAAGATAGCGGCATTCTAGCGGTAGAGCGGCAGCTGAAATACGGTGACTTGAGTCCCGTTATCTCGAAAATTATCGATTTTTTGAAAAAAAGTATAAGAACAATTTTTGTAGATTACAAGGCGATCTTTATTTTTTGTAATAACAAAAATTCTCCAAATCGCATATTTTGGCAGATATTATCTAAAAACCCATTTTCGGGCCTTAAGGGCCCATTTTCAGCCCCTTCCCATCTGTTAATATTGATAAACTTTTTTCGTTCGAAAGCATCCCCGAAGACCTAAGAATTGCGCCACAAGGAAAAACTACAGATTTATTTACAGCTTTGTCCCTTCATCTACTGGACTATTACTATAAGGCGATAACGAGTGTCGCGAGTAAAATACCTTTATTTAATTTTTTAAAATAAGTGACTTATATCCTTTTGCACCTAACCCACTCATATAACTTTAATTTAAAAAACTATTATGCAAAGTCATTATGTTCCATGTTGAACTATTTTTCACTTTTTTAATGTCTGTGTTCCAATTTGGAGATGTCAGTTATGAAATCCCCAAGCTAATTTAAGCTGTTTAACACCTATGAGAATGCCTCTTAAAATTATTGACACAATTGAGTCGAAAATTTAAATTAAATAATGATCTGATTTTTTGATTTGCTTTTACCAATTTCTATTTTAAACGTATCAGTAATTAAAAACATAAAGAAATTTAGCAATTTTACGAGAAGCAATCTTAAAACATTTAAGATTTAAAGTAAATTAAAATGATTATGACGCTTGCTGTCTTTATTTATGTTCCCATCTCCTGCTTCTTTACAGTAACTTTTTTGTCAATTGTAGGTGATCCAGAGCTGTCGGTAATTAAATTATAATAATTGAAAAATCGTAGTCAATTACTTCTCAGTAATTGGATTACTTTAATTAAATTACTTTCCGGGAAAAGTAATTGTATTTAGATTATCAATTAATAGGATAATTGTAATTGGTAATTGATTTTCACGAATCCCAAGTAATTCAATTACTTAGAAAGTAATTCGATTACTTATAAAGTAATTGAAGTACTTAGAAACTAATTCAATTACCCAATAAATAATTAAATTACTACGAAAAATTCAATTAACTTTTTTTTATGGCAAAACTGCTGGAATTTTGGCTAGCCAGAAAAAGCATCTTGAAACAAGGCGGGCCACTTTAAAACCGGCTAACGCCGCCTCCGCGCTGATTACTTTTTTCGATTGATGCGTACCGCCACCCCTTTTATAATTTTTTTCGTGAAAAAATCTGTTGATATTGGGGTAAAAATAAAAAAATATTTTAGAGTCATTTAATGTTGAACTTTCCGAGAAAGCAGTTTGAATAGTGTGACGTACGCGTATGATGCATATTAGTAAAAATATTTTATTTGTTTAGTGTTTTGTGTTTAATATATGTGGTAATTTAAATAGAGTAATTGCTAAAATATTCAATTACTTTTAGTTTTAATTGATAATTGAATTACTTTTAAAAGTAATTGCGACAGATCTGAGGTGATCTTTCTCTTTTATTTTTTTTTTTCGCTTTCCCATTTTCTGCTCCTGGATTATAAATGAATTGTTATGTCAAGGATGTGTCATTAAACTTACAAAAAGGGTGCCCCATTTAAAAATTATAAGCTAAGGTCATTAAATTTTTGGTCAAACCGAAAGTGACAACTAAATTTATAAAATATGCAGTTTTGCGTATTATACAGGGTGTCCCAAAAGTAATGGGACACAGAGCAACAGCAGATTCCTTGGGTCAAAATAATGCAATTTACGTAAACTTGCCTTATCCGAAAGTTAATAATAACAAAGATACAGGGTGTTAAACTTTTAATTTTGCTTTCGTTTTTCTTAATAATTCTTTAACCAAATGACCTAGCGGTACAAAATTTGGGATCTGGGGTTTTCTGAGGCGAGAAATTTAAATTTGTCCACGCTTTTAATGTTGCTACTGGAGGGCGCCAGCTACGGCCTACCTCACTTGTTTTAAATGTCGTAACTTTTTTTAGGCTTAGAATATTGACCTGTTTATTAAAAAGTAAGTTACTATAAATCTATCTGCATCAAAAATGTATACTTTATTTAAGTCTCTAGGAGCAGCCGTTCTCGAGATAAACGCACTTTAAAGGATCTTGCAATTTTTTTATGGAAAATAAATTTTATCCAATTGTTTTTAAACTTTGCATAGTGATAGTTCTAAACACGCTGATCAAAGGTCTTTCAGGGCACAAAACCCGAAAACGCCTCCAACCCCCCCAAAATCACCCTCAAAGGTCACTGGGGATTTGGGGACTTTTGAGGGTGATTTTGGGGAGGTTGGAGGCGTTTTCGGGTTTTGTGCCCTGGAAGATCTTTGATCAGCGTGTTTAGAACTATCACTATGCAAAGTTTAGAAACAATTGGATAAAATTATTTTCCATAAAAAAATTGCAAGATCCTTTAAAGTGCGTTTATCTCGAGAACGGCTGCTCCTAGAGACAAATAAAGTATACATTTTTGATGCAGATGAAATTTATAGTAACTTATTTTTAATAATTAGGTCAATATTCTAAGCCTAAAAAAGTTACGACATTTAAAACAAGTGAGTAGGCCGTAACTGGCGCCCTCTAGTAGCAAAATCAAAAGCGTGGACGAATTTAAATTTCTCGCCTCAAAAACCCCAGATCCCAAATTTTGACCGCTAGTCATTTGGTTAAGAATCATTAAGAAAAACGAAAGCAAAATTAAAGTTTAACACCCTGTATCTTTGTTTTTATTAACTTTCGGATAAGGCAAGTTTACGTAAATTGCATTATTTTGACCTAAGGAATCTGCTGTTGCTCTGTGTCCCATTACTTTTGGGACACCCTGTATAACATAGGAAAATTTGCTTTTCTATTTCAAGACATAGGAAGGCAGAGGCAAATCACATTTGAGATTCATCTGGTATAGTGAAATATAAGAAACGTACTTTTTTCAGTTAAATTTGTAAAAATTAACATCTAAAGACTTTTTTCTAGGTTTTTTACAATTCTTTATATTTTTAATAAAATTATAACGGAAAAATAAAACAACTGTAAAACGAATTACTTTTGAAATCCTAACCTCATTTAACCGTAACGCAAAAATTCCATAACTTTAAATTAGAAACCTATATTGATACGTTCTAAATGACATTGCATAATAGATAAATCTATCCGGTGTAAGAAAATATTATTTTTAAATATATTATTACATTCTTCTAGTTTTCGGTAATGATCAACTAAAAATACAACTTCAACATAATTTGGTCCCATTCCAACGAAAAAATGTGTCGTCCGATTTCAAAACATCGTTAAAATAGATACCACATTTACATAACAAAATTAAATTTTGCTAGCTGAAATTAGCCATATTTTTAACTTGTTATATTAAGAAAGGTAATTCGTAAAAATATTGTTAAGTATTAGAGACAAAACTAACAAAAAAGAAAAAAAAAAACACACACACTGCACTAAATTCACTTTTAAGCCACAACAGACAATTTCTCCAAACGAAAATTAAAATGGCTACGTAAAAATACACTGTAACTTTTGTTTTTTCTGCCCTAGCCCACTTAATAAGTAAAAAATCGCAGTATGCCAGAGTAGGACTGACTCACTGGTCTCAAAAATCAAAGTGGCCAGGCGGACATGATAGAACAGCTGAGCATCGCGGTAACTGAGCTTTGGCTGTCCTAAAATTATCGCACTGTGAGGTGCATACGGGTATTATGCAAAAAATTGTCGGCCGTGCCAAGTTTGAGAAATATAGGAGAATTTTCATTGGGATTTCGGTCGTGGGATTCGATGTTGTCGGGTTTTCCACAGTTTAAATGGGTCCCTTGCATGAAAATTATTTTGATCAAAAAACGCGTCAAATATCTTTCTTTGTTATTAAAAAATGGTTAAATATTTTTTCCCGAAACAAATAGTTTCTGCGTATTTAAAAATAGATTTAAATCTCCTTTACAAGAAGTCTGCTGAGTTCCAATGTTAGTTTTTTTTTCTCCAATACTATTTTTTAAGGGAAAAAACCCAAAAATCCATCGCTTTCCTTTGAAATGTCAATTAAATATCCAACACAATAAACGTAAAAGTGTAATGACTCTAAAAATTCACCCTTAATTAACCCCAAAAAATCATATAAAAAACCCTAGGCTCAAAATCTTTTATCTTTCAGAAAACACTTGACTTCTTAAACAAATTTTGTACATTTTTCTTTAAGTTTTTTTTGTCAAACAATCAACAAATTTATGGGAATTTTTTTTTTTTATTACTTTTAATTAAACCTTTCCTTTCATATAACAATCTAACATCTTAACATTTAAATGGATACGCAATAGTATATTTTGTAAATAAAATTAAAAAATCCTATTTATTATTATATTGGAATTTAAGCCTCATTCACGATGCCAGTTGAAGGCATTGGGGGCCAGCAAAAAAATGTCTGAGGCCAGTCAATTGAATGGGGACTTTTTACACGGGAAATTTTCCCGGGCGTTGGTGACGAAAAATGCGGAGCCTCACCCATCTTTTTAATTTTGTGATGATTAAGGGTAATGTTGATGATCTTTGTCGGGAATTTATCGCTGAAGGGGCTTCACAGTTCTCAAAAAAGAGTTAAATAAAAAGGAAGGGGTCAAAGAAAGTTTATTGAAAAAGGAGGCGTCACGGAGCTTCATCGTTGAAAAAAGAGTTACGAATGGAGGATCCATTGGAATATAAAGCTTTTTAAGGATAAGCCCGGAGGTTTGACGAACTATTGCGGGTGCAGCTGTTTCTCACTGAAAAAGGCAAACTGGCCCAAAACGAGATATGTTCTGCCCTACACGTTCACGGCGCCAATTTTATGACAACTGCCGTGATAGGTGTGGGGGCTCTTTGCGTCAGTCAATTGCCCCTTTGCTACTCTTGAGACAGTCAATTTCAGGACAACTGGCAGGGCAGTTGGCACGCCAATTGGCCCCAAATAATTTTGCTTTTCATTTTGTTAAAACGGTATCATTTCGAGAAGCAGGCCGTAGCAGTGGGGGGGGAGTCAGGGGTCAAACATTTTAACAGAAACAAAAAAGTACTACCCAGTTCTTAATTTATAATATTAAATCTGTATATAGTGAATAATTTTGGGTTCAAGGTTTGAGGCGGAAAACAAAAATTTTTTACAAACCCTGGACAGCGATGTTCAAGTTTTGTTTGAGGGATCGTAGGTTGCAGCCGGGGTTCCGGTTTTCTCTGGTTGCTATCTTTTATTATACAGGTTTGGCTTATCTATTTGTGACTCTCCTGGTATATTTAAAAAAAAGTTTTTGGACGTCAAATTTTTATTTTTTGGGGGGGTTTTATCTATAAATACAATACAAGGTTGGTCAAAAAAAAATTGTCGTTTCTTTAGATTTTTAAATGGAAACCTCCATTTTTTAGTTCTCAAAAACTTTATAACTTTATATAAGTTTATACCCATCTTCAATCATTGTAAATTTTACAATTATAAAAAAAATTCAGAAAAAGTGATAATAAGGAAATATATCGTAAAAATATTAATCAATTAGTTTCCATTGTAAACCCCAAAACAAAATTAAAAACAACCCTCTAAATTAAAAAAAAAAAAAAAAAAAAAGCAACCTACAGTCCTTCCCGCAAATTAAAGGTAAAGTAAAATAAATCTTAAGTAGGTGGTAATAAATGCTAAAATGTTGTCCATTTACCTCCATGGAACCCAATTTAAAAATTTTTTTTCATATTTTTTAAAATTTTCAAGTGGGAAAATTATTTTTCTACCCTTCACCTAATCCCTCCCCAAATCTTAAATAGAAACTAACTTCGTTTAAAAACCTTTTCTACCCCCAAAAAAAGTAATCAAGCAAATCCAGATCTCCGATCACTCGGGGCCTGTCTGGGTCCTTGATTCGAATGCGTGTCCAAAACTATCATCTTGAACATGTGGGGTGACCATCTTGTTGGAAAAAAATATCATTTTCATTAGAATTAACTCTATTTTCTATATTTCGGTAATTCGTGGTTCTATTGTATTTTCTACATGTCAAATACGCCTTGCCCGTCAAGTTTCTAGGAAAAAAAAGGAAGGTCCTACAATATGATTTACGAAAATCCCGGGCCCCAAAATTTATTTTTCAGGAGATTTCGGTTGCCTTAAACAGATGTGGATTTCAGTCACCCCAATATAAATTATTTCTATTTGCACCATGTAAATAGACCCTACATTCCCCAGAAAAAAATTTATCACGATTGATTGTTGTTTAAAAAAGTTACCAATGGTCTTCATGCAGCTCATGGACAAGTTTTTTCTTTCGGGTGAAATTAATTGTCCAAAATTCTCTTGCTTTAAGCTGAAACCCTAAAGTAGCCAGTCCACGAGTCCCTTTGGGGTGTCCGTCAAGTGCTACGTGTTCATCACTGATAATTCTGCGACTTCTTTTCCCCAACTGGTCGATTTTAAGGGCGTTGGCGAATATTAGATAAAGATCAGTTTCTTAAAATTTTTACTATATTAATTAACATACTCATCGTTAATATTTTGTCTGAATGAAATGCATTAAAAAACCGGACATAACTTGTCCCCCTTTTTAATCAATAGGTCTTATTATTTTTCCCCCTTCTTGAACTGAATAAATTATTGTTTAATATTTATAAAACTAGGTAAGTTTACAATTTGAAATCAAAGAAAAAGTTTCCTATGACATATGATGACACTGATGCTATTTTTTTCTTATGGTACCCTGATTATTATTTTTAGTCAATGTTATTTTAAGTTTTAAAGTTGGGTTGTTAAAATTTTCAGCTTTAAACCCTTAAAAAACTTTCAACGATTAAAGATGGGTATAAATTTTATTAACAAATTACTAAAAACGTCATAGAAACCCAAAAATTTTTCCCAATTTTCAAAATCTTAAAGTGTAATGCAATATCTTATTTTGGACCACCCTGTTTTTTTACGGCTTTTAGATAAAAATGCTCCCCATAAAAAATTGACGTGTCGATTTTTCCCAAAATCCAGGGTCCAATAAAGGTCAAACTTTTCGGGGGGCCACCCTGTATGTAGTACCCGAAAAAAACCCCAAATTTTCAGAGTCGATACTGACACAAAAAACCCCCCCAAAAATTATTCCTTCCCAACCCCAAAAGATTTTTTTAAATTTTTATTTTTGAACAAATCAGTAATCATTATTTTAACATGGAAAAAAATTTTCAAAACGTACGGCTTTAAAAGGGTTTTTGTAAATAATGAGGGGGTAACTCAAAAGTTTTATGACGTTTTCTTAATTTAAATATTAAAAAAATCCTTTAAAAGAAATAAAAATATAAGTGTTTTATAAATTTAAATCTTCTCTAAAAACTTATTGTTAGGAAAACTTATTATGTATTGTCTGAATACTTTAATAATTTAGAATAATTTATTGCACAGAACCATAATATTGTCTTTCCATTTTTTTCCAAAGTGTGTCTTTAGGCGCTATAACTTTGGTTCTAATGAATATATTTTCCAAAAAATTTATATTTATACTCTTGAAACACTTATAAATAAGTTATAAAAACTCCAAAGATCTATCTCTTTATTGGTTCTCAAAAAAAAAAATCCAGAAAAATCAGACCTTCATACCAGAAAACCCTTTTAACTTCGAAACTCATATTTGAAAACCCTGTATAGTAAGATGACGCAAATTAATTTTTTTGGGGGAAAATCGTCGACAAATTCAACCTGGTATTTCGATGCATTTCGGGAAAAAAAGGCTGCCAAAAATCCATTTCAAAAATCTTTCGTTTTTAAACGGGATCCTTTATAAATTAGAAAAAATTTTGGGTCGGGCCTGGTTAATAAAGGGAACTTTAGTGTGAAGGTCGGTCGCAGAACAAAAAACTTTTTATTTCATATGTCATTTTTAATATTTATAAAAAATTAAATATATATATATAAATATATATTAAATAAATAAATATTTATAATATTATTATAATTATTAATTTATAAATTAATATTTTTAATTAGAGTGGGGAAAAAATTATACGTTCCGAGAAATAAACATACAAAAAGGGACTATTTCGAAGTTATCTTAAAGATTTAATTTTGGGGTTTTGGAAAAAAGGAAAAAACTTCTCCGGGTACAGGTTTCATCCCTAGGGAAAAAAAGGGAAAGGGAAAAAGTGGAAGTTTGGGGCCTCTCGGTTTAAAAAGGGATGCAAAAAAGTGTTGCTCCTAAAAGCCACCAGGGAAAAATTAACTGGCCAACTTCTAGGAGCAAACCCTGAAAATACCTAAAAAAAAGAGCGACTTTTTCCCTAAAAGCTCTTAGTTGATCAGAGGAGAAACCTTTTCTTAAGCGTGGGGCATTAATAAGACAAACAGTTTTTCTTTAAATAAAAACGAAAATGCTAAAAGTTGTAGAAGACGCCATTTTCCAGACATGAGAACAATATTTTAAAGAGGGTCTGATTTAGGATACATACAGAGTACAGATTGGAAGAAGAGTAATACTTTCTGGCTCTAAACAGGAATCCAAGATTTTTTAAAGCTGCTGAGGCTATAAGAGTAATGTGTTTGTGCCAGTTAAGGTTATTCTGAAAAGTAACGCCGACAAGATTAAATGACTCGTTGTTTTGCAGTACTTGGTCACTTTTAAATGACTTGGGGTTTTTTGAAGGAAGGCGCCCCTATCCAAGATTGGTTTAAGGTCTTGTGAATGAGATATCTCAGATTTCCCACGCTTATTTCCAAATCAGGCTTATTGGCAAGCTTAAGAAATTAAATATTGGAGTGGAGGGTACTATCGTCAACAAAACTATGAACAGGATTGATTGTAGGAAAGAGATGATCGTTGATATAAAAAAGAAACAGAGTTGTGCAAGTACCGATTATAAAGAATTTGTAGTTCTTTTGTACCCTTAACACAAATATCCATCTGAGCCATGCTACCCTCTCCCCCCACATTAAAAAGTCTCCTGGATCCGCTTGTTCAAAACGGTCTACTTTTTTTTTAATATTATTTTCGTAACTATAAGCGCAGGCTGTTTAAACAATAAGAACAAAGAAAAAATGTTGAATCGTTTCTATGGATACTTTCCGATACATAGATAGATGCGGTATCCAGTGGAACACCCTGTATAGTTGGCAAATTTAAACAAATAACTATAAAACTAAAAAACCAAGACTTTTTCGCATGGAGGCATATTATGCTGTTGTTTATATACCGATCACATTCTGGACAACTTTTTAAGGTTTTTTTCAGTCCCACTAAAATAATGCCATACGATTAAAATCTATACTGTCGTGTGGGTAAACGTATTTATTAATATAGCTCGCTAACTAATTTAAATATTAAAAATAGCTATGAAAACTTTTTAAAAATCTCCGGTTGGGAAGAATCAAAAAGCGGTATCTAGTCGTTTTTAAATTTGCGCGGAGTTTGGTTTTCTGCCGCTAGAGGAAACAGGAGAAAAGTATTACATGACTGATTAAAAATATACCAAACAATAAAATATGCCCCTTAAACCACTGGCGTAGATAAGGGTAATTACTAATATAATTATATGTACAAGGTACGTACAAGAACCCACTATAGTTATTTGACACACGTAGGCGAAAACCGACTTTAAAATTAAAACCTATTTTCTAATGTGAACATGATATATCAGAATGACAGGTATGTAGAGATTTTTCTTTGCTATAGCAAATACTAATAATTAATAATTCTTCATATTTTTAGAATATAGTCCAGTAACATCCTGTATACATAACATTTTACTAAAAAATATTAGTTCTTTATATAATTGGGTTAAACTTGCCATTATATGCAAGGAAGTTTAAGGGTGTATGGAAGCCCAATGCTATGGCCCATTCGATCAAAAAATGTCCAGCCCAGTATGGAAATAACTGTCAAAGATGGCCCCGCCTATTTTGCGCAATAACGAAATTCCACGAAATAATTTAATGTGTTGCCTACTTACACACTGATAAATAGTGTTTAGCTAGCAACACATTATACTTTATGAGAGCCGTATTAGTTTCGATTGTTTTGCTTTGTGTAATTATATTTTGTGGTTGCAGAAGTTTTTGGGTAGATAAAAACCTTATTTTAGTGATTAGTGTTTATTAAATTGTGACTATAATTTTGTGTTTATTGTTTGTTATTATAATATAACAAAATGACTAGAGGTTGAAAGGTTTTGTCTTGCAAATCTAAGGTTAATACCCGGCATTTTTTACTTTAGGTAAGTATTTCTTATATTTAAATTAGGTGCTTCTTATGAGACGTAACGTTAGGTAACCGAATAAATAATAATATATCAATTATGAATAATAGAAAATGAAAATTTCATAGGAAATAGCAGTGAGAAAAGTAAGGCAATCTTAACTATCTTTTAGATGATTTCCACAATGTTTGTGTGTTTCTGTGGGTTATTAAAAAGAAATAAGGTTTACATTTAGGTACTTTTATTTCATTTAATAATTTAGTACATTCTTTTAAAGGATCAAAATTGTTAATTACTGGGCAGACCGGGCAAATTTTATTATATACAGGTCCCTCTAATTGAATAAAAGAAAGTACAATTTTATGTTAAAGTTTCTTTTTGCTTTTTTTGTATTTGTTTAAAAAAAAAATTAGATTTTTGGTTTCTTAAACTTACATTACCAACTTTTTAAGCTCGACATACTGTAGACACATAATATTTAACGGATTAACGGTTACTGTTACAATGGATACCATAGATACCATAAATTTCACTTTTTAATGTACAACCACAATCTTAGGATTAGATTAAACTCATTTACACTATCTTGCCCTTCTTTTATCACAAAATTGGTGATAAGTACATCAAACTAGCATACAATGTTTCAAATTTATTTAAAAAAAATCGTGTGTTTATTTATTTACAAAGATTTTTGGTAAACAACAAAAACCCCCAAAAATATCACCATTTAAATAGAAGGCTGTAAAGTGGCAGATGATATAAAATCCAATATTACACAATAATTTTAAATATTCTATGGTAGTATCGTTTAATAACCAAACAATTTTGTGCAAAAAACAGTGAATGCTTGAATTTGACTGTGTTCACGGTTGCAAAAATTCAGTAAACACAGGGTGGTCCCCAATCTCGTCCCATCAAGTAGAGCAGAGGCATGTTCTATAATTTTCTTTTAAATTCGAAAAGCAACTTCTTTCTCGGTTCTGGTTTAGGAAATTTAAAAAATCGTTTTTTATCAAATTTCGATATGATTTTTTAAAATTCAAACAGTTTTCTGAATTTTGATTTTTTTTTTAAATATTTTATACTCTCGAACTTCGGGCGTCTAAGCCAGAATACCCCCTTAAGAAAACGTTAATTTTATGTCGTATCTCTGTTTCAATTAAAATCTTTTGCTTAAGTATTCCTGTATAGATAAAAAAAGACATTTTTTACAGAGAAATGTCATTCTTTCTGCATTTTCAACCGGCACACAAAGCGAAATTGGGAAAACCCGGCCATAAATCGGAAATACCATCTTCGCAATTAAGGCCTATTCTGATATAATTTCATTATCTAGTTACCTGGGTATAATAAACAATCACCCTTTTTTTTTAGTCTTGTCACTTGCAGAAATATTTTGTTGAAAGCTGATGTTGTGGAGACTATTCATTGGATTCAAAAGCGCCTGTGAAAATTGTAATTTATATTCAGTTTTTGGAAAGTGTGGGGAAAATTTTTTAAAGTAACTATGGGTTTTCTGGTGGTAAGTAGAATATTAAAAAAATATTTATTTAAAATATTTCTTTACGTTTTTTTTTACTGGTGTTCTGAAAAGTTAAAATTATTTTTTTAATTTAATTTTTCACTTTTTTCCCAAATAAAAATATGATTTCGTAATTTCCCGCATTTAAATTAGCTTTTAAATTTTTGTTTAATAAGTCCCCTTTTAAGATCCCCCTTAAGTTGCTGGTAATTTGCGATCTTGAGAGAAAATATTTTAAAGATTTATGGTCTGGGCCAAATTGTATAAAATGTAGGCCCAAACGCAACAAATAATTTTCTCCCCTTTAAATTAAAAATAAATCAAATTTTATAAAAAAAAACATTATTTTATAGAAAATTAAATAGAGAAAAAAAAATTGCCATATGGGTTTAAAATTCAATATGGCGACCAATTTTAAATGGGGAAATCTTATTAAAATATATTGTTTTAATTACATTAACTAAGAATTAAAAAAATTTTAACAATGATTCATGAGTTTCAAATTATAAATTATAATCCAAACAGCTATTGATAATGTATTTTTTTAAATTAAATTAACTTCAAGCTACGGTCTCTTTTGGAAGTTTTTTTTAATGTAATTTGAAGTACCATTGATTCAAAGTATAATCGTAAAATATTATAAAGAGGAAAATTTGATTGTTTGTTTGAATTGAATAGGCTCCGAAAACTGGATCGTTTAAAAAATTCTTTTACCATTGAATCCTACTTTTCCCCTTTATTTCAGCGCAGATTGAAGTCGGATTGAGGCACTCAACAGTGACAAAAGGAATAGTTGGAAAAAATGCAGGATTAACTATCTCAATCCACAATTCTGTTAAAATGGTTTACCTCTCTTTTGTTAAGTGCCTCAATCCAACTTCAATTGAGCCGAAATAAACGCTCTTATTATGAATTTTAAACTCTTAACTGCTTAAATTGTTAAAATAATAACAGTCTAATAATAATAGAACATTTTTCATAGAGTTTTATTTTTTTAAAGGGAAAAAGGTATTACAGCGCTTATGTAATGCAATAAATGAACCAAGGGGGGGGGTTTTAAAAAAAGTTTAAATGAACGTGTTATCTTAGTTTTACATTTTCTTACGATTAAACATGTTTGTGATTCATATCAGCACTACTACTATTTATGGCCGGTTTTCCCCCGATTTTCGCCTGTGTGCGGCTTTTTTAAAGATCTATTACAGGGATACTTGGCGATGAAGGGGGGGGAAAAAAAGGGTTAAATATAAAAAACCCCCGGCACCCACGGTACCTAGATTTTATACAATATACAAGCCTTTATCGGCTACCTTAAGATAAATAATATTTTCTTTTTTATGTATTTACTGCATAAATCGTGTCATCAAATTTTTCTGTTTTGCAGATTAATTTTTCTATGAGCCACTTTTACAATGCCCGTGTCAATCTACTTTTAAAAACCATTTTTGTTAAAAAACTGGCAATGTCATTTAATGTCATCGGTAATATTTTTTTTTTAGTTAATAATGAATTATTAATTACATACAGACATCACCAAAAAAATAATTAAAAAAAAATATGTAATTTAGTTTATTAGATATTTTCGAGAAACTTATTTGTACTGACATAAAAAACCCAAAATTTTTTTTTAAAACCCCAATTTATGTGGGTTACTGTTTTTACGGTTTATCTTTGAACCCCAGAAATAAAACCCCCGGAAAAAATTTTTTTTTTTTTTTATTTAGTTCTTGTATTTTTTTTTTAAAATATTACTCAAAATATATTTAAAAAATGTATAACCTATAAAATGTATGTAAACTTTTAAATTTCCCTTTTTTTTCCCCCATGCATATAAATTATTATAATATACTGCCAATCAGCTTAGGCTAAATAAGCTCAGTAAATGCCCATTTGATGTAAAAAAAATTTTTTTTATGTCAATAAAGAACATTTAAATAAATTAAATATTATATATATTATACAGGCTGGCCGGCCATTTTTTTGCCCCTTTTTAACGAAAAAAACTTTGGAAAAAAAAAAGGTATCAAGATGGGGGTTTTTGCAGATGCACTTATTTTTTTTTTAAAGTTTATTCTCGTACCTTCACGATTTTATTGTGACATTCCTTTAGCTCAAAAAAAAAGGGGGCCCCGATTTTCCATTATAGGACAACTATGTTATTTTAAATGGAACACCCTGTATATGTTTTTTTTTTTTAAAAATTTTAAATTTTTTCCCCCCTTTAAAAAAAATGTAACCCAAGCTATGGTTATCTCAAAAAACAAGTATTTATTGACCTTCAAAAAATTGATGATGTCGCCCAAAAAATTTTTTAACAATTAAAATTTGCTTCATATGTTAAAAAAAAAAAGGACCCCCAAAAAGGTTTAGGTTATTCACAAAATAATAGTTAAAAAAAGGTTACTTTTTTTTAAAAAAACTATTGTAAATGTTGAAAATGCCTTCCGCCGACTTCGCCCCCTTTTTTTAAAAATTTCAAAAAAAACTTATTAAAACTATTGACTAAAATTCTTCAGGAATTTTTTCTATTATTTTGGGGTTTTAAATTTTTTTAAATTTCTCTAAATTTTGGGGGAAATACATAACCCCCTTTTTCACATACCCCCACAAAAAAAATCTGGAACAGTCAAATCTGGTGAACGAGGTGGCCAGGAAATAGGGCCCCCTCTTCCAATCCAGGTTTTCCCCAAAAAAGTTGGTCAGTGAACCCCCTTGGGAATGTTAGCATAATGTGGGTACCATCTTGTTAAAAAAAACGAAATTCAATAGATTTTCTTCCCTTTAAATTTGGGGGGTAAAAAAAAATTTCCAGCCCCAAAAGGTTACAGTTTTCAAAAAAAAAAATGGCCCAAAAATTTTTTTTTTTGACATACCACACCAGACTGTGATTTTGGCGGAAAACTCCCCTTGTTCTTTTTAAAAGGATTTTCTGTTGCCCAAAAAACCCGCAGTTATGCTTATTTTTCTTTTCCATTGAGGTGAAATGTGGCTTCGTCTGACATTATTAGTCAAAAAAATCCCAAAAATTTTTTTTTGGAAAAATTATTTTTTCCCTTTTTTTTTTTTTTTAAATTTGTTTTTTTTTAATTTTTAAATTCTTTTTCATGATTTCTTGTACTGTAGTTTTAGGAATATGGACAACTTGAGATTTTTTTGTTTCAATGTTGGATCTTCCTGAGTTATCTCCAGAATTTGTAAGGGTTTTTTTTAGCAAATTCACATTGTTTACTAATTTCTTTTTACGGGCTAAAGATCCTGTTCCGAATTTCCTGAAAAATTTTAATTAAATTTTTTTTTGGGTGGAGCTTTATTAAACATGTTTCTAAATCTTCGTTGGGTTTTTTTTACTGATTTGGTTTCGGCAAACAAATAACACATTTTCCTTTTCGCTTAAGAGAACATTTTGCGCTTCCAAATTTTAAAAAAACTTGTCAAAAATGACCAACAATGGCTGACAATGAGGTTTTTCTTTAGGAAACGAGATAACTTTTTTTCCCAAAGGGACTTTTTAAAAAAATCCTTTTAAAATAATATTCCTATTCGACATACAGTCAATTCTTTGGAGGTCAATAAATGCGTTTTTTTTTAAGATAACCATAGCTTGTGTTCTTTTTTTTTAAAGGGGGGAAAAATTAAATTTTAAAAATATTGAAACATATACAGGGTG
Organism: Listronotus oregonensis; assembly: GCA_019359885.1. Lineage (NCBI taxonomy): Eukaryota > Metazoa > Arthropoda > Insecta > Coleoptera > Curculionidae > Listronotus > Listronotus oregonensis. The sequence goes on from JAHBCN010006519.1 coordinate 20,564, forward strand.
TTCCATTTAAAAAAACAAAATTTTTCCTATATCGGAAAAGGGGGCCCTTTTGTTTTGAGCTAATGGAATGTCACGAAAAAAAGGTAAAGATACGAGAATAAACTTTAAAGAAATATAAGAAGGAAAAACCGCATTTATATCTTTATTTGTTCAAAATTACAAAAAAGGGTCAAAAATGGACGGCCACCCATAGTAGGCATATTTTCGAAGCAGGCGGTCTATTCTTCAATCTCAGAAAAATTGTCTTATACATCAGTATAATACTTTAAAGAATATACAATATATCCTTGAAACTAAGGTATAATATCGCTATTAAATCATGAGTATGTAAAATTTAGATTCTTAAATGTCATTTTCTACATTTTTGGGAGTGGGCACTGAAGAAGTAAATTTTCGTTCGTAATTATTGCAAGTAAACAACCTTTTTCAAATATTGTCTTCTTTGAATCGTGAAAAAAATATAAGTAATTATTAATATAGATTTCATACAATATCGAGAAAAATATTGGCAGGAAGCGGAGTGATTGGTGAGGACAGCTGAATCGATGCAGCGCTCGCTGTGGTCAAATTTAAATCTCTTGATTTAAATGTAAACAATTAGATAAAAAAATTAAAATGGTGCATAATAATTGTTGTGTTTTTAATGAAAAAATACTAGAAATAGTAAGTGAAAATTTTATACATTTCCAACTGCAAGTTAAAAAATTTAAAAAAAAAAAATGGATAAATCCCCTAGAGATAAGGTGTTGAATTCAAATTTCCCGCTTAACCGAACGATTTGGGGGGTTTTTGGGCTTACAATTAGCCAAACAATTTGAATTGACAAAAAAAAAAAATATTATTCGTTTCGCTGTGTACTTTTTAAATTCCTGCCCTTTTCCCCAAAAATTTTTTTTTACAATTTGCAAGTCTTAAAAAAAAAAGGTTTTTAATAGACTGCAGAACTGACTTCAGTGTCTGTGAGTCTTCTGTGAAGTAATGAAAATGGCAATAAAGCATTTAAGAAAATAATAGTTATTTTTTTTAAAAATGCAAAAGTGATACTTTTCCGCACGGACTGCCGTTGCAGCAAGTGGGAAAAGTCATTTTTCGAAAGGGGTTTGGGGAACAAAATTTTTCCTACGAGCGTCGAAAAACCAATATTAAACAATGATTTTTTTTTTTAAAATTTTGTTTGATCTAAAAGAACTACTACAACATTTTTTTAAATGGGAATTATTTGTTGATAACATTTACAACAAAAGAACATTTTTTTTGCATATTGTAAATTAATTGCAGAACCTGTAATTTCTTTTTAGTGGGTGGCTTATGGAAGCGCTTTTTGTACGGCTTGATGAAGGTTGACTTAGCTCAGGGGGGGTTGTTCATGGTCAATATTTTATTCGACATATACTTTTTCTTTTTGGTTTTTTATCAATGTAGCCCCAGAAGCCGTTTTTTCCCCCCAAATCGTTGGTAATTCCTTCTCCAGAATCCGCAAACCCTTTTTTGGTCGGGGGGTCGACGAAAACTATGTCCAGTGTACTCTTCTCAGTTTTTAATTTTGGGATGAAACAATTTCTAAACATTTTACCTATTGAATTTATTCCCCCACTTTTCCGTACTGCATGTCCTTGTTTTTACTGGAAAAAAAAACGGTGTGGGGTATGTGGTTTTCGCAAATTTGCATATTTACGGTAAATTTCAGATAAAGTCCGTTATTTGTTTCAGGGACACTACAAAGATTCTAAGTGTTATTTTTTCTGTCAGGGGAAAATTTTTTTAAATATTTTAAAATTTTTTTTTTTCCTTTTGTCATCAATCATTTTTTTTTTAAGTTCATCTTCCTACAAGGGGGCTAATCCAAAAAAATTTTTGCAACCTTTTTAGAAGGTAATATCAGGTGCTTCTTTTTAAACTTCTTTTTGCTGAAAGTTTTTGATTTTTTTTGGCCCCGGGGGCCCACGTTTTTTTTAAGTAGTGATGTTAGCTTGAAATATGAACTTAAATCAAAAGGTTTTCCCTTTTTTTTTTGAGGACACTTTTTCCCTAAACATCCCTAAAGTATTAGGTTTATTTTTTTTTTTCAAACCGCAAAAAAGGCCAAGAACACTTCTTTTTAATACTTTTTTTCCCTTGCTGGAGCACCCGTTTCGAAATGACTATATTGATTCTATTTTTCACGAGATTTTTGGTAATAAATTAAACTTACGGTATTTGCTGCATCCCCCATAGAATTTGGTAGCTCCTCATCGGGGAAAAAAACCCTTTTAAATAATTATTTTTTTCGGATTTTTTTTAATTAAAAAAATATACTATGACGCCTTTTTATTAAAAAGCTTGTTTTATTGAAATTCATTTTTGGGAATTTCTTGTTTATATAAACAAAAAAAATTTGAAAGGTTAAAATCAAAGATTACATATTGTTTCTTGTCATAATCATTTATTATTATTATACAGGGTAATTAAAAAAATGTTTTTTTTGTTTTTTTTGTTGAAATATTGAAAATTACGAAGTAACAAACAAAAGAATAAACTAAAACTTTTTAATGGCTTCGTATTTGCATGAAAAACCTACAATTACTAAAATACATATAAATTTTTGCTTACCTGTACGATTTTGGAGTAGTTTACTTTTCGCACGGCGTCTGAAAAATTCACTTTTCCGCACGCCGTGCGAAAAACTTTGCGCACTCAAATACGTGCGGAAAAGTGGACTTTTTCCCCACGCTCGTAGGGAAAAATACTTATAAATTAGTGTTAAGTATATTGGAAAAGCCCTAGACTCGCAAGTTTGTCATCGGCCATTGCCGAGTTTTGTCGGAGCCCCCTAGTTTTTGAGTTATGACGCCCCACTGACATAACAACAGAGTTTTTTACCTTTTTAAATTTTCCACATTTACACTGTTACCAAGTTTTTTTTTATTCGACAAAATTTTGAATTCGAGATTAAGACTCCCATAACACTTAAGAATGTGGGAAAACCCATTTGCAACATTTTTTATTTTAAAACTCAAGAATTGACAATTGACCTCCCGTAGTTAAACATTGGTTTACCCAACCTATAGACACGAAATTGTAAAACTGGCTCTAAGTAAAATAACAGATAGAGTACTTACAGCCTGCTAGAAGGTTCCAACGATGCCTCGTCTCCTTCGATCCTGTACACCTTTCCCGACATCACGTATTCGAAGCTGTCCGCTCTCGATCCTTCAGTGTCCAAACCTTGCGGGTTTATCACCGCTGTCCCGGGGAGCCATCTTCCAGATCGTCGCGGGAAACCCGACGAAATTTGTCACCTATAACAAAAAGAAAAAATATTTAAAAAAAGTTTCAATCAAAAATGTGTGGAAATACGGACGCTTTTCAAGTAGCAATTATACGCAAGAGTAACAAATATTCATTTAATTGGCAACACTGCTAAGTGCAAACTTCCATAAGATTCTTGACAAAATGGTGAGCATAAAAAATTTAAATGTTACAAATTTTTCCCAAGATTTTTTCCCAAATGCTATTTGAATTTTATTTACATCAAAGTGTTTGTTTTTATTATAAACCAGTCAGTACAATTTATTGTTTTCCAGATATGGATATGTTTAAATAAAAGGCGCTTATTAGATTGAAATTTGGGTCAAGTGGCGACCGTGGTACCACAGCCAATATTTTTAAAGAAAAAAAGTACAACCGTTTTTTTTTTAGTTTTTATTTTTTTTCCAATTAAGCAACTAAAAATACAATTTTTTGTCTTTTATCTTTTTTATATCACTTCTTTTCGAAAAAAAATTGAAGCCACTTAACTTATTCTTAAAAGTATCAATAGACAACATAAAATAAAACCAAATAAAGAAAAAAAAACTTTTTTACATTGTAGTTAAAAAACGACATTGTTCCTGGGAAAGAAAGGGGTTTCAAAAAAATTTACAATGGGCCTTTGGGCACAATGGTCTTTTTGGGGAACATCTAGGTTCCCCCAAAAATATTAAAATTTAGTTTTTACCTATAAATACGTATCAAGAAAAGTAAAACAATGTATAAGTTCTTAATTTTTTTTCTTGTAATCACTTTCAATATTTTTTTTTAAATGTTTTATTAAATAAAAAGTTGTTGTCATAGATAATAAGTGTTTTCATTACTTGGCCCATTTTAAACATTTTGGCCTTCAAAAAAAAAAAAGAAACAGCTATTAAAAAATTTTTTCGTTATCGATATAATACTTATTAAAATTATTTTTACAATATGTTCACTAAACATTCTTAGTTTTACGATGGGGTTTAAGTAAATTCGTTAAGTATTTTTTTAAATATGTTATTGTAAGAATTAAATGTTTTAAAATTAAAGATTTTTTTTTTAGTTTAAAAGTAAACTAGTATTTTGACTGTCACAAGTTAGTTTTTTTAATTAAAGACTAATTGATTATATCGGCTTTGTTTGAGCTAGTTCCTTCCAAGGCCGTTTGAAAAAATTTGTAAAACTTAAATTTAATAAATATGATTAACTTGCAATAAAAAAAAAGTTTTATAAGCTACATTATAAAATAAAGTGTTAGTTAATAAGTTGTTTGTTTTATTTATTCAGTAAATAAAAAAAAAATAACTGTTTATTTATTATGAGGCCTTCCTGGGGGCCCCCCCCTTGAAAATTTATATTTAAGGGGGAAAAAAATACTAGTATTAAAATAATTTAAATGCCGAGATGAGGTTTAAAAGCGTCAGCTTTAGTTTGGGCCAGATAAGCGACATTTTAATTTGATACCTCGTGCCGAATGGGCGAAACCAGTTGAGTTACGTAGGAAAATTCATACGGGAACTTACATTTATTTTTTTTTTGGACCGGGATGAGCGTTTAAAAAAATTTTTGGGGTTTTAAATTCGGGCTAAAGGGGAAATTTGTAACTGATCTCTGGGGCCGGGGTGAGCAACCCCGTTGCGGTCAAGAAATAAATAGGAGGGGGTATTTCATAATAGTCCAATAACCTGGTCCCAAAATTAAATAATTATTACAGTTTCTTTTGTGGGAATTCTAAAATTTCGGGGTGCTTTTACAGAAAAAATTTTTGTTTTAAAAAAAAAAAAGTTTAAAAAACTGACCTTTTGGGCCGGGGGAGAAAAAAACCGTTGCCTTTTCCAAAAGATAAAATTTTTGGGAGGAGACAAAGCCCAAAAACGTTTGTCTCTCTCTGTTTTGTCTCGTTTGTCTCGAGTTGTTTTGGTTTATTTCAATTAATTAATTTCAATATACAGTGCATTATAATGTATAGGAAAATTTTCAATAAAAATTAGATCGGAAGTTTAATAAAAATGCTTGGACCGTCGATTTTTATTTTTAGGTACTGTTACATATTTTTTAAACTAATTTGTTTGCACAGTGCACAAGGTGGTGGTAAAAAGACATATTTTTTAAATGAAACACACATATTTTATCAATTTACATTATTAGTTCCAATGTTTAATTCTAAAATTTGTTCATTCTCATTTTTTTTACCAATTTTTAACTTTTTCCATGATAATTAAGTAACCCAAACTATCCTAAATGGCAGTAAAAACCTACGTAACTTTCTTGGTATAAAATATGAAGTAGGTATGAGAATTTATAGAATTAAATAAATAGAATTCAAAACGTAAAAATATGAGGGGTATAGGTATTCTATTTTATATTTTAAAAAATTACTTTTGTAGCCCCCTTTTATACTTTATGGACGTGCCCTGTCTAATTCAAAATATCTTTAAAAATTTTAAAATACTTTTAACCATATAAAAAACTTACATAAGCACATTATCTACACATCTTATATATAAGGCATTAAATTATTACCCTCGCCATCGTTGACTCACCCTGTACATTATATACCTACAAACTACTTGCAAAATCTGCTGCAAACTGGTATGTATTTTAAGAAGGACGCATTGTTTTTAGTTAAAATTAAAACTTTTTTAAACATAATAGCGGCAAATCCTCAACTAACAGAAAAAAATTCAAAACAACCCTCTGCATAGGCATCAAAAAATGCCGCAGGGTCGCCTGTATACTTTGCCGAAGTAAGTAGGTGAATTAATATTTTTTTAAAATGTAACTTCCTGTATAAATGCTTATATTTTTTTATAACACGCCTGTAAAGAAAAGTTGACGTGATTGAGCTTTTCTTAAAATTGTGTAGTTTTCTTTTACGGGACACCCATAAATGCAACTAAAAATAAAATAATGAACTTAATAATTTGCTTTTTAATTAAAATAAAAATATAGAACATATAAGTGACATAAAAATGTCCACAAAATAGAAAAAAAATCTAAAAGATAATGGAACATAAGTCATCAACACTATTACAAAACACAGGTAAAATGTTTTCTAGAAATTTTTCTTATAATTATACAGGGTGTTTGAGCAATAGTTTTAAAATCTTAAACAGCAGTTAGATCTTGCAAAAAAAGTCTCTATAAACATAAGTTCGGATATGCATCGTTTCGAAATTGGAAATACGCAGGGTCCTAAAGTAAAAAAGAAGCTTTAATTGTACATAATTTTTTAAAACAATTATTTTGATAAAACAACTTAAAATACAACTTTTTCGTTATTTGAGTTTTTTTTCGAGGGACAAAGTAAAACTCCTACTTTTCAAAAGGGTATAAAAAAGAATCGGTTTTAATTTTTTCTTGAAAGCAAAGCAAAATTTAAAAAAAATCAAGAGACAAAATAGTTGTATTTTAAGTTGTCTTATCGGGGGTAATACCACGAGTGCTTAAAAATTACAGATAATTTTTCCCGATAGCGTGTTTTCTCATAATTTTACGAGTCCTAGGGAAGAGTGAAATTTTTAAAGAAAACACGCATGAGTAAAAAATATCTGGTTAATTTTAAAGCACGAGCGGTATTTAAGGAGAATATTTCACGAATCAAAAACGTAGATAAAGTTCATTAACTTAAAATTAAATATTAATTTAACAAAACGTCATTATTATTTAAAAATTTCGTATTGTCAATTTGACAGTAAGTGGAAAAAACCACGTTTCTTAGACGACGTGAAATTTCCGCTGTCATCTTTCCATAATACCACTTCTCTTATGGGAAAATATGTACATGAGTGAAATATTCAAGATAATTAAAAAATAATAAAACCACAGGGTGATATACTTTTTAAAGCAATTAATTTTAGCTCCATTTTTTAACACCCTGTATTTCTGAAACGATGCATTTCTTGTTTTTATAGAAACTTATTTTGCAAGATCCAACCTGTGTCGAAGTTTGTAACACTAAATCTTAAACAACCTGTATAATTCTTAAGAACTAGAAATATGTTGGAGATTTATTACAGTTAGTTCACCTAAGTTTTAAGTCATTAAAATTTTTCGAGATGTCTCGTCTCGTCTCGTCTCGAGCTTGTCTCGAAGGATTTTATCTCGTCTCGTCTCGAAATTCGAGACAAAATGCTCTCGAGACGAAAAAAATGGCTTCGAGACGAGACGAGACGAGACGTCTCGTATCTCGTGTCTCGCGGCAACTCTAGACTTTCAAATGATGTGCATTGAAAAGCATTTCAATATAGAGAATGAGTTTTTGATTCGCGTTGTTCTACAGATTTTTTATAACTCCGGAAACGGCTAAAAAATGCAGATGGGCAAAACAATTTTTTATCAAAACGCAAGAAAGATGGTAAAGGAAATTTTCTGGGATCATTAAACACTTGCTAAGGTCTCATTATAAAAAAAATGTTAATAACAAACCATTTTTTCAAAAAATATCAATAAATTAATGAGATACTCTCAAAATATTGTGAAAAAAAAACTTTGACAGCTTTTTTTAATATTCTAGAAAAATCAGAATGGACCCAATGATAGGTACGGGTTTTCCCATTCCGATAAACTTTAAATGATTAAAAAATTTACATTTTTGTCCCAGTAATGGAACAATTCGTCCGCCCGCTTATAAGTGAATCCATGAAGATAGCGGTAGAGCGGCAGCTGAAATAAAGGGACTTTTGGGACCCGTTATCTCGAAAACCATCGATTTTTCCAAAAAAATTATGGGGACCATTTTTGTAGATTATAAGGCGATCTTCATTTTTTGTCCTAACAAATCTCCAATTCGCATATTTTGGCAGATATTAGCGGGCAACCCATTTTTCGGGCCTTGAGGGGCCATTTTCAGCCCTTTCCCACCTTAATGTTGATAAACTTGTTTTCGCTCGAAAGCATCTCCGAATAGCTAAAAATTTCGCCACAAGGGAAAACTGTACAGATTTATTTACAGCTTTGTCCCTTCATTTACTGGACTATAAGGGTACTAAAATTTATTTTTAAAAATATGTGGGTAATTAAATGTTATTGTTATTAGTTTCAAAGTTGTAGACAGTGTGAATCATAAAAAAATCCCACAGGTGTATAATAAATCCTGAACAAATTAAAACATACAAAGAAAAGGTGGCACGCTTTATACGGAATTTCCCATGTTATGTTACCGGGAGGCAACATTCCTTTTATTATTGTATAATATATACGCTGAACCTCTCAAAACGAGTTCTTACATAACTTAATTCCAAAAAGAACCATCGAATAAGATTAAAACTAAAATATTATTTCGGTAAGTAAGTATAGGTATTTTATTGTTATAAACAAAGCGCATAATTATGTACGTATGTGACACATATCCATTTAAAATAATAAAGTACCATGTTTATTGCAAAATAAATATTTATGTATGTAAGTGTATCGTTATGCGCGATGACGTCACAGAGCGATTATTTATAAATCAAGTTCAAGGTCGTCGCGTATTGTTGCCTTTTTCATATGTTGCGGCGTCTGCTCGTTTTGGTTCGTACCATACTATCTGGTTTAGCGGAATAAAACTATTCTAAAAGGTAAATATTTATTTATTTATGATATGAACAACATAAATTTATTAATTTTATGGTTACATGTGTAGCGGACAATAGGTAATAATAATAAATGTAGGTGTTCAGCCAAATCGGATGATCAATAACATAATAATTAAGTTTTATAATAAAGAGCCTTTTCTTGATTTTTTTGATTTTGGCACTGCTACGCGGAAACTCACCAGCTCTCCCCTTTTCAGACAAAGCTTTCCCGGGCTTTGTCGGTGGAAAATCTGAATGTCGGTCTCAAAAACCCCAGAAATTTCGATTTTTTCACAAAATTAGGTAAACTTTTAAATGTTTTTCTTATCGATGAAAGGCTCAATTAACGGTGCTCAAACCAAGGACTGCTACCGGTATTGTGTGAAACCAGCTTGCTGCCAGTCTAACATCCCATGCTGCGCGCGTAACCAATCGGAGGTCAAACAGAAACTGAATAAAGTGCCTTAATTTCTTATACACTTATTGACACGTCTGGGCATTATTTAAATAAGGTGGTTTATATCTTCTTGGGGTAGCTCATCTTACTCTACCTCTAACTCATGTCTAAGTGCTTCCTAAGTCTGAGGGGCGTAGCTCATTCTACTCTACGTCTAACTCATGTCGAAGTGCTGCCTAAGTCTGAGAGGCGTAGCTTATTTAACTCTACCTCTACGGTCCTCTTCCTCATGTTCAATTGCTACCCAAATCTGAGGGGCGTAGCTCATTCTACTCTACCTTTAACTCCTGTCGAAGTGCTGCCTAAGTCTGAAGGGCGTAGCTCACTCCACTAAGTGCTGCCTAAGTCTGAGGGGTGTAGCTCATTCTACTCTACCTCTAACTCATGTCGAAGTGCTGCCTAAGTCTGAGGGGCGTATCTCGTTCTACTCTAACTGTAACTTATGTCAAAGTACTGCCTAAGTCTAAGGACCGTAGCTTAATCAACTCTACCTCATGTCTAAGTGCTACCCAAATCTGAGGGAGGTGATGTCACTTCAACAATCTGCAGCCTAGAATTTCCTAGACATTTTCGATCACTAGTTTCTAAATGTATCAAAGGGCTGCCATGTTACCTTTAATAAAGACCCGATGTGTGCTACTATATCCGGTGGTATAGGGTATACAAATACATCCACTTTCCACCTTGTGATGAAAACGTCTCTTTATATCCAGCTGTAAATTACGTCCTATAACAAGTCGCCTTTTTACCATTGCTCTATCATACCCAAACAAAAGCGAGATTCACCACTAAAAATAATTCCTAATCCTACAGAAATCTGTCATTGCACCACTGCAGTCGGTTTCTTTGATGCTCAAGATTCAATGGCAACATCCAATAGGAAGGATAACAATGTTTTAATATGTGTGTCTAAGTGTTTGTGAATTTTAAATTACTTATCATATTTAATGTTTATATTTGTTTTGTGTCCATAATTTAGTTCCTGTAATTTTTCCCAAAGTCTTCCTGATGATGGCCTGTTTGGGTACGTTTCGAAACGTTTTGAATGGGTCCTTGACGCATCCCGACTTAAAACAGTTTCGTGAAGGTACAAAACGTAACAAATTTGGATCGCTTTGGTATCGTTTTCGGGACTATCAAATCAAAGGGCCAAAAATGTTCTTTGAATTTTTGTTTTAAAATATAACCCTACCCTCTACTTATTCTTTTGTGATCAAAGTTAAAATATCACTTCATCTTTAAAGAATATTAATTTAATAATGAGTTTTGAAAAAAAATAATGGAAATAAATAAACAAGCAAGGAAATGGGGAAATCCCAAAGACGATGCAAGTCAACCCAAACGGTTTAATTTGGGCCATGAGAAATTACCATTCAAAAACCGTAAATAAACGATCCCGAGTCATGTTGGTACATAAACAGAATCGTCCGATAACCGTCAGGTTTATGTTGGAAGGCACTTTAATCACTGCGCATGAGCGTGATCGTTCGGTGATGGTTTTTCGACGTGTTGGAACAAACCTTATATTGATTTATATAAAAAATTAAGGTAAGGTTACATCGTTTTACGGCCACCAATACAAGAAAGATCTTGATATCACCCTCATTAAGATTAACTGTAGATAGCAATTAAAACAGAGAAGAGTATTAATAGTTAACCGTACCGAGAGTCCGGGGGTTCGGCGTGAACAATTAACCGGTATTAGGCGTATCTTTATGTGGGGAGGGGTACGCTAGTACCAAATAACGGAGGTTTATATTCCGAAATGAGTGCATTGCTTTCATACATGACATGACAGATATCGACAATGTTAAATATGGTCCTGTGTGTGAAGTACTGATCAAATAGTTTTAAAAAAGCTAATACAACAGAAAATAATAGAGTATGAATAAACTTGGCCAATACAAAACAAAAAATGTTCAATTGCATCGATTTAACCGGTTACAAATACAATGGGTTTGCTGTACCATTCAGCAGAACAGTATCTTGCATTGATTGTACCGATGCTATAAAAAAATCTAATTTACACTTATGTCGGGTTTTGCTCTTGTTTTATATCCGTTCGTTCGTGCAATTCACGCACCATGCATCAAAAAACCTGTACATGCACCGCATAATCTCGCGTTGAGTGAGTCAGGGCCAGCAGCCTGCGAAGCGACTAGCAGTGATGCCAGATCCAAAGAGAAGAACCTAAATTTTGTGAAAAAATTTACAAACTTTAAAAATAGTGCCGTTTTGACTTTCACCTGTTACGGCACGCGATTGAAACTTAGCCTTTTTCGTGGAAAACGACAGCAGTGGCGCGGAAAAACGTGTTTTTGCTCGTGAAAATCAAAGGATTACTCGCGCCCAAAATCGGGGTCCTTTTGCATCAATTCCTGTTGTTTTTACGTTTGTGTCGTGTACGAGGTTGTCTCTATGGAAAGAATGGCTGCGCGCGCAGGGTGAGACGTCAGACTGACAGAAAGCTGGTTGTACGCAATACCACTAGCAGTCCTTGGTTTGACCGCCACTATTTGTGCACTTCATAGTTTAAAACACTGAAAAAGTTTAAATTTGTAAAAAAATCGGAATTTCTGAGGGCTAAAGAGCCCAAAATCCATTTCCACTGACAAAATTAACATGACATAAGGGGTAGGATGTTTCATAACTACAAAGGTTAATAATAAAATAAAAAGAAAGTCTTATATGACCCTAAATTTTTACTGACACATGTAAAACTACAAATTAAAAATATATTTCTTCCCGCTTACTTTTAACTCTGCTCCAAGAGCGAGATCGTGCGTTCAGCGCAATATTCGAAGCCGTTTTTCGCACTTTTTGCCAAATATATAAGATAATTAAGTTGTAGAACAAAATATAAAGTTTAACAATTTGTTTTCTACATTTAACTCGGACAATTAATACGCTGAGTCGTCCAAAATATGACTGCAAAATATGTGTTACTAGTTGTTATGCTCCTTACACTTTATTGTGCAGACTATAACGCGAAATTAATTACTTTTTATGTCATTAAAAGCAAGTTTGGTAATGGTATATGGTAATATATGATTATACCTACTAAATTCTAGTTTTAATTTTCAGCATGGTAAAATTTCCAAATGCAAAGGCAATTCTGAACACAATAAAAAATCGCCAATCTAATTACTGCCGGAGCAAATGAAAAGGAAACTGTTGTGCATTACCAAGGGCAGGTTGCGAAAAGTCGATTAAGGTCTGGAGACGATTCAAGTTACCGACGGAGAAAAAAATTTCTCAGTTAAAAGAATTGTGCTGCACCAAAAGCAGCTGTGACATAATTAAGAACTTGCATGATATAAGATAGTAGCTATTGAAAATGTATGTATTATGGGTTTTTCAAATTCATATCTCATCATTGGGATCTCGGAATCTAAAAGATAAGAAAGAATGCGGATAAATTGGGGCAAAATTGCGCATTTATAAGACCAACAATATGCCTTTTAGAGGCCAAAATTAATATTCAAAAAAGGTTTTTTTGGCTTTTTTTAAAATATTTTTAAAACAAATTGCCCCCTTTTTTGTCAACTTTACGACTTCTTATGAGCCCTATAGGGTTTTTACAGTTTTAGATGGCCCCTTTTCTGCATTCATCAGCGAGCTTGTGTTTTTCACGATTAATCCCATTCATAGTTTTGCTAACGATAGTACCTTTATTCTAATATTTGGTTCTTTAAGCCAGTCTTTGAACCCGATTTGAAAAGCAAGCGCAAGGTACTACAGACCTCCATTTTACAGGACCTTAAATTTTAATGGGATTGGGGTGCCAAAAATCTTGTCCAATTTATTGCCTTCAAAACAGAGTCATGTTCGCAATCGCGAAAAAGGTATACCAATGCTTATCCGTTACATATGAACGGCCAAGTTCTGCAGAACAGTCATTTAATCTTGTTGGCGTAACTTTTGAGAATAACCAATCAACAAACGCATTACATCCATAGCCTCAGCAGTTTTTCATTGCCCCCCGACCGGGTGGGGACCTGTCCCCTTTTTTTGATATTTTGGCTTCGCCCCCAAAGGGGTTTGGCCGCATAATCCCTTCTCTGGCAGCTCCAGCAGCTCCAAATAGAGCAACACGTGCCACCTTTATGCATCCATTTACAGTTCAGCTAGAGAGGCCCACTTTTTTCGTTTCTTCATCCCTAAAGGGTGTAAAAGTTTTACCTTTTCCTCCAAATATTTAAGTTCCGTGTGAATAAACTCCCTCTTTTTAAACTTAAGTAACACATAGTACGTTAATACTTGGTCCTCAGCCTTCGTGAACTGCCCCAAAATTGAAAAAAAATGCTCCAAACCTTTGTGAACTCTCCCAAGATAAAAAAATTATAATATTCGCCCTTGCAATAGTGTTTAATAGATCCTGTTGTTTGGCAGATGCTTAGCTAAAAATAAATTATGAAAAAAAATAAACAATTCTTGTACCGTTTAATCAGGTCTAGAGCTCTTAATTTGATGTCTATTTTTTAGTATTCTTTTTTATGTTTTTTATTAAAGTTTGAATTTATTACTTTCCTGAAGTGTGTAAAGCTTCCCGGGGACAAGAACTTGCATATTTCTTTGTTAAATAATATGTTAGACACAGGCTATCTTGTATACAAACACGAATCCTCGTTTTTTACCTCTATATTACCAATCAGGTAACAGTGGAATGTTACTAGAGGTAACAGATTATTTGTCACTGTCCCCAAGTTAACAGCACGCCGTTGAAATTACAACTGATGTTTGCATAGAGTTCTGTCGCCTTTTAGAGATATGCGAAAAAAAATCATAAAAGTCTAGAATCAGCTAGAAGCATTTTTATATTACAGACTGAAACAAAAGTGTAAAATGAATGCCTGCAGATCTTGCAGGACATTTCGCAATGGTCGGTTAAATGGAAAAAATCTAGAGTAGTTTATAAAGATAAATTACAAACTCCCTAAAATTATATAAGCTAAAACATATCTGGTATTTGTTTAGATGTGAGGGTCCACCAAGGAAGTTTAAAGGTGTATGGAAGCCCAATACTGTAGAACAAAATTGTCCAGGCGTGCAGGGCAGCGGGAATCGGGGGATTGGCCCCGCGGAGTTTGCGCAATGAATAGTAGGTCAGAGCCGGACTTCCATAATTCTTTGTTACTATCTACAAAGTTGACATAATCAAATGTCAAATTCAAGCATTCACTGTTTTTTTTTTTATTTTTTGCACAAAATTGTTGGTTATTAAACGATACTACTATAGAATATTTAAAATATTGTGTAATATTCAATTTTATATCATCTGATATAATACGGAAAGAATAGATGGCGCCACTTTCCAGCCTTCTATTTAAATGGTCGATATTTTTTGGAGTTTTGTATTTTTACCAAAAATCTTTGTAAATAAATAAAAACACGTTTTTTTAATAATAAATTTCAAACATTGTATGATAGTTTCATTTACTTATCACCAATTTTGTGATAAAATAAGGGCAAGATAGTGTAAATGAGTTTCATCTAATCCTAAGATTGTGGATGTACATTAAAAAGTGAAAATTTTTATAACTGCTTTTTAGGCATATATTTTTCACTAATAACAAACATTCATGAGACAGAATAACAGTGTTTAAAAATGTTTAGTAACCTTTGGTACTTAGGTATCCATTGTAACAGTAACCGTTAAATATTATGTGTCTACAGTATGTCGAGCTTAAAAAGTTGATAATGTAAGTTTAAGAAACCAAAAATCTAATTTCTTTTAAAACAAATACAAAAAAAGCAACAAGGAACTTTAACATAAAATTGTACTTTCTTTTATTCAATTAGAGGGACATGTATATATTAAAATTTGGCTGGTCTGCCCAGTAATTAATAATTTTGATCCTTTTAAAGGAATGTACTAAATTATTTAATGATATTAAAGTACCTAAATGTACCTTATTTCTTTTTAATAAACCACAGAAATACACAAACATTGTGAAAAATCATCTAAAAGATAGTTAAGTGCCTTACTTTTCTCACTGCTATTTCCTATGAAATTTTCATTTTCTTTATTCATAATTGATATATTATTATTTATTCGGTTACCTAACGTTACGTCTCATAAGAAGCACCTATTTAAATATAAGAAATACTAACCTAAAGTAAAAAATGCCCGGTATATTACCCTTAGATTTGCAAGACAAAACCATACAACCTCTAGTCATTTTGTTACGATATTATAAGTAACAAACAATAAAGACAAAATTATAGGCACAAATTAATACACACTAATCACTAAAATAAGAAAGTTTTTATCAATCCAAAAAACTTCGCAACCAAAAATATAATCACACAAAGCAAAACAATCGAAACTAATACGGCTCTCATAAAAGTATAATGTGTTGCCTAACTACACCCTGATTTATCAGTGTGTAAGTAGGCAACAGATTAAATTATTTCGTGAAATTTCGTTATTGCGCAAAATCGGCGGGGCCAACTCTGACAGTTATTTTCATACTGGGCTGGACATTTTTTGATCGAATGGGCCATAGCATTGGGCTTCCATACACCTTTAAACTTCCTTGGGGTCCACGTATTTTTTTAAAATAAAAAATTGAAAAATAAAGATATTGACAAGTTTTTTTTTGTTCTATTTTACGGCGAATTAACGAATCTTTTAAGTAAAATAAAAAAAAAATAGGTGTTCGTTATTATTTTGAAATTAAAAAAATATATATTTTTTAAGTTTTTCGTCAATAAAATGCATCCACTTAAGCTTAGCAATTTCTAGTGATTTGTTTCATATTCTATACTCCGGTCAATCTAGACATTCAAAAGTACATAAATTTACATTAAGCTGAAAGTACGTAAAATTGTTCAAAACATAATTAAAAGTGACATTTCAAAATTCCCCATCGTTCCGGTACGTGGAAAAAAAATTGACTCGAGGTCAAAGGTAAAAAAATGGGTTTTTCGCGATTTTCTTTAAAACGGTAAGCTTTATCGTAAAATTACCTTTAACAAAAAATGAAGATCATAAAATTATCTATAAAAAAGGTATTTATAATTTTTATCCTAAAGGTCACCGTTCTAGGGACATAGCGATTCAAAAAGTTGTAAGCGACATTGTATGTATAAGTACGTCACGTATATATATCTCTGTAGCTGTAATATAAGTAAAAATATTTTTCTATCGGTGATTGAACTCACATTTAAAATATAAAATATACATAAGTATAACTATGAAATATTAGGTAAAATGAAGATCTAATTATTAATAATAATATAAATAAATATAAAACTACCTGCTTAGATAAGTATCTATATTAGCTTGTCTTTCTTCAACAGCAGTTGCTGCTTATCAAAATCTTTTTCGGGTATATTACCAAGTTCAAGTGTGGCTTGGTTATCAGACCCAAAAGAATGGGGTTGGAAGTTGGTCGATAATACATTCCAATTCAGACTTTACTCCCACCTGCGCCGGAAAAACTGCTAAACACAATTTGTGCATCTGTAAAAAGGGATGCCGTGTGAAATGTGATTGCAAAAATGTTGAATTGTTTTGTTCTCTGGCATGCACGAATTGTCAAGACCAGTCGTGTTCTAATGTTAAATCACCAACAGCAGAGGATTCGTTTGATACTGACGAAAAGACTTGCGATACATCGCTATTGGCGCAATTTACTTACACCCAGGATAAAAAAGAAAAAGAAGATCAAGAAAAGAAGAAGAAGAACAACAACAAGAAGTAATTAAAGATTATGAATCGGATGAATAAATTTTTCTACTGTTTTTTAATTTCCATCGCTTTTATTAATTACAATCAAAGCGAATATTTGTTATTATGCAATAGTTTTCAATTAAACAGAATTCTAACAGACCTGTGAAATAGGGCTACTGGGGAAACCACGTTAAAAAAAAACGCGCTATGTACATTACCTCGGAGGTGGCGTGGAAACAAAGACGCTTATTACTTTTTGAATAGTTATATTTCAGGAACGGTGAATTTTAAGAAAAAAGTTATTGATACCTTTTTTATAGATAATTTAATGATCTACAATTTTTGTTTAGGGTAATTTTACGATTAAACTTACCGTTTTGAAGAAAATCACGAAAAACCTATTTTTCTGACCTTTGACCTCGAGTCAATTTTTTTCCACGTACCGGAACGATAGGGAATTTTGAAATGTTATTTTCAATTATGTTTTAAACAATTTTACTCACTTTCAGCTTAATGTAAATTTATGTACAGGGTTTTCATTTATATTTTGACACGCATTTACAACTATAACTAAAAACGATAGATAAAAAACTTCCTATATAAAAGTTTCATAGTTTTCTCTATTATCTTTTGAGCATAATAAAAGAAACAAATGAGCATCAAAAAATTAAGAAAAATGAATAAGTTAACTTTTTCAAATGGAACACCCTGTATATTTTTATTTAGAATAAAGCTCTTTTAATTCCCTTTTTAAAAATATATACTTTGTTGGTATTTTATTTTTGGTACTTTCATTAACGGATAACTTTATTGTCCGGATAATTTCCATGGTTACAATTGTCACAACAATTGTTATTAGGAAATTATCCCAAGAATAATTTTATTCGTTAATGAAAGTACCAGGCCTTGTCTATTGAAAATATTTAAGTTTTTATTTAAAAATCAATGGAAAACAAAAATCAGCATTGCCTTGGAAAACAAATGACTTGCTTTGTTCATACGTTTTGACAGCACCTTGACACGTCTTAAAATTTTGGCGTCCTTCATTTATATCAAAAAAAACTTAACTATGGGATATACCGAAGATCAAAAACACGAAATAATACGTCTTTTCTACGCAAATAATGAAAACATATCGCAAGTTCGCTATGAATATCACCAACGTTTTCCCGGACAGCGAATACCTTCGAGAAACTCGATAACTTATATTGTTCGTCGGTTTAGCGAAACAAAAAGCGTTAAAAGAAAAACGAGAACAGTGGCTGCAAATGAAGAACAAGATTTAAATATTTTGCTTTTTAGAAAATCCCAAAAGTTCAATTCCTTCCGTTTTAAATTATACAAACAAATCCTGGGAAAAAATTCACAGTCCACTGAAGAAACATAATTTTCATCCCTACAAATTTTTGCCAGTTCAAAATTTAACCGACGCTCATAAGATTAGTAATCTTCAAAACGGCGGAAATTTTTTTAACAACATTTTATTTACTGATGAAGCAACTTTCACTACGGCGGGTACGTATAATAGAAAGAACAAGCATTATTGGGCAACTGAAAACCCTCACAAAATCCGACCTGTTAAGATACAAGGACGTAGGTCTCTTCATGTTTGGTGTGGCATGTAGGGCAGTAAGGTTATTGGACCAATAATTTTTGAAGGACCTCTAACGGGAGATAGGTCTCTGCCTTTTTTTCAAAATGAGATCGAAAATCTGCTTAAAGACATTCCTCTTCAACAATACAGAAACATTATCTGGCACCAGGATGGGGCACCCCCACCAATGTTGCACCAGTAACTCAGTATCTTAGCGAGAAATACGGAATTTAGATAGGAAGGTATGGCACTATTAGATGGCCGCCCAATAGCCCCGACTTAAACCCTCTGGATATATTTTTGTGGGGTTACCTAAAAAATAAAATTTATTACGAAAGGCCAGAAAATATAAACTACTAATACAAAAAATTGAAAATGAAAGAATGTTACTTAATAGGAACAGGTCCGAATTTGTTTTCAACGCGATTAATCGTAAGTTAAAGAAACATTTTCAAGTGCAGAGGAAATGGTGGAGGTTACTTGAAAATTTGTAATTATTTATACTTAAAGTTCGTAATAAATAAATCATTTGTTTTCCAAGGCAATGCTGATTTTTATTTTCCATTGATTTTTTAATTAAAAACTTAAATATTTTCAATACAGCTAAATGAAATACCAACAAACTATATATTATTAAAAAAGGGGATGAAAAGAGCTTTTATTCCAAATAAAAAAATACAGGGTGTTCCATTTGAAAAAGTTAATTTATTCATTTTTCTTAACTTTTTGATGCTCATTTGTTTCTTTCATTATGCTCAAAAGATAAAAGGAAAAAACTATGAAACTTTTAAATGGGAAGTTTTTTTCTATCGTTTTTAGTTATAGTTGTAAATGCGTGTCAAAATATAAATGAAAACCCTGTACCTTCACTCTTATTATTTGGTCTAATTTGACCGGCTACTACGTGTAGAAATAAATATTTAAAAATATAAAAAAAAAATGAAAAACTACATTTTTCATGTTGATTTTACATCCCAAGAAAGTGGATTCACACATCTACATAAATAATTACCACATACTTTTTAGATCTGTAACAATATCAAAATGTTCCATAAATCTCGTTTTAATTTTGTAATAATTACCTTATGGAAATCACTGATTATTAAGCGAAAACTCCACGTTTTACGCAAAAACAAAAATATTTGTTTAAAGAAATATTTTTGCCCTAATTTTTTTTGTTCCTACTTTCCACAATATTTTAAAACCCTAAATAGTTGAAATATGCACAACTGAAGCCCAACAATATTTACTCGACTTTTTGCTAGTCCAATAAAATCATACCCAACACAAATAAACAGCATTAAATGGCTAAAATTTATCGTTTTTGCTATTATTTTTCAAGGAAGAACTTTATAGTCAACAAAATAAGCACTGTTTACACTTGCGCGTTATTTTTTTTAATTTCAGTAAGAATAAGTCCGCACCCCCGATGACTACGTGCAATCTGTCACCTATAAGCAATACCGCCCTCACAGCTGAGCGCCGTCGACCGGGCTCGAAACTAGCGAGATGATCGAAGGCCCGGCGCCGGCGCCCCCCGTGCGGCCCCGACCTACGTCAAACGCCGCATGCCAACGTGGAAATTATGAAGAATCAAGGGAAACATTCAAAGGTCAAGGGGAGTTTGAACATTATAGGATGGTATTTTAAAGGTGATCGGGGACTACGTGCAGCGGGGGTAGATTTGACGTCAGAATTATATTGTGTTTTTTCACCTATCATAACCCTTACTTAAATTCTCGCAACAAAAACATTGAACATGTTCTATATTTTTAACAAGGGAATTAAGAAAATTCGCAAGATTTGACGCAGAACAATTTTTAGAGTCAGCAATGTCGGTTGAACCTAAAAACAATCTTAAGCTGGGTTTCCACTGTGCGGAAATTACTCGCGCAACCGTTTCGAGAGAATTACTCGCGAGTCCCTGTTTCGCGTTGCGAGAGACAAGGCGAATGCAGTTCTCCTGGTTCTTTTCGAAGCTACAAAAACGTGTGCATTTACACGAAGTGAAACAAACAACTCGAAACACTTTAATTCACACCCGAAAACCGACTAGCCATCTGGCCGACTAGCATTTGAGACAAATAGGTTTATAAATGCCAAAATCCGTCATTTTAAATTTTCCAATTTTGACCTATATATAGGAAAAAAACGCGCACACGTCAATTGATTTTAAATTGTACGCATTTTTTGGCAATAAAATGAAATATTTTTTTTCAACCCCTTACTTTTTATTTTCAAATGCAAACCTATGTCGTGTATGGGCTCATTGAAAAGCTCGTAAAAAATGGAATCTGACCATACCCTTTCTTTTTTTTTAACTTATGTGGTTACCAGGAAATGAGAAAAAAACTCTTTTAAAAACAAAGAAGTTAGAAATACCTACTTAGTGCTATCTACGGGTGAATTAACGTAACAATGTTTAAAATGCCCTCCACTTCCCCCTAGGCGATGGTAAAACCCCTCTACGGAAATTTCCCAATGGCCTTAGCCGGGATGTTATTTATTCCCTCTAATTCTGTTTTTAAATCTTTAATATTACCCCCATTTTTTATAAACCTTGTCTTTCAGATATCCCCAAAAAAATAATCTAATGGCGTTAAATCTGGGGTGTGGCCCGGCCTTAAAATTTTACATCGTCAATCCAGCGTCCTGCAAATATTTCATGGAAAATTCTCTGTCGTTAATACCAAAATGTGGGGGAGCCCTTCTGTTGGAACCCAAAATGTTTCAGTGGGGATATCTGGATCTGCTTCATTGGGAAACATAACAACAAAGCAGGCACTAATTCAAAGCGTAAAAAGTCTAAGTAGCGTGCAGCTGTAAGGTTTCCTTCAAAAAATATGGCCTAATATTCTGTTGGTGATGATGCCTGCCCATACATTTACTTTCTGAGGACCGGTATGAGCTTCGCATATCCAGGTGGGTTTTCCTGACTCCAGAATCGATAATTGTGCCTTTAACTACTTCATTTAAATAAAAGTAGCTTCGTCCGAAAGAGTATGTTCGTGGAAACCCATTATTCTGTCACATCGCCTTATTATTTTTCCCCACAAAATTGCAAACGCCTGTCATAGTCATCTTCCAAAAAGCTCTTGGACAAGATATACCTTATATGGGTGGTATTTTCTGTTCAAAAAATTCCAATCGACGTCTAGACGCAGGATTGTTTGGGCTAATGAAACCGTTGACAAATGTGGATCTTTCTGCAGAGATCGGCAATGTCAATTTTTGATCTTCGTCTAAAACATGTGGCCCCGACCTTTCTGGGCAGTCCTTCACTGTAAATGTTCTTCAAATTTGTGTGAATCTTACTACAGAAACTGGGAAATGTGATTTTTGGGAATATTTTGCATTAAATAAAGTACACACTTCATGACTTCGCATTCTATCCCCCATCCCAACAATATAAAAGATTCTTTCTCCTTCTCTGACAATACCATTTTTGTTTGGTAAATTAAAAAAGAACACTTTGAAGGTACACAATTATTAAAAGAAGGTTCGCTTCTTTAGCAGGTAAAGCTATGACATTTGTTTTCGGTTTGATAGAAATAGGCAATTTGCTGAATGATCAAGTGATTCGTAACGCCTGAAGATACTTAATCAATTCAAACGTTGTGTACCATAAACATGTAAATACAATAGAATTCTACTAAATCAGTATAAGTCAAATTAGGAAAATTTTATTGTGTTTAAAATGCGATGTTAAATTTCTTTAATTTTAGCCTATAAAACTGCACTGAATTTTCATTTGGTCAGTATAAAGAATTTTTAAATTGCTAAATACATAATAATAACTTTAATAGTTTAATATCAAGTAAACACATAAAAACAACACGCCCAAGAAAAATAATTTATCATAATATACCATTAAAACCACTATACAGTGATAATCGATGATCATGAGCATGCGTACTTCTAGCACCCCTGACCTACGACTAACGTTGCACGCCACGGGGAAATAATGAAAAATCATGGAAACATTTAGAGGTCAAGGGGGTTCCACTATAAAGTTTAAAGTTTTATTCATGGCACGAAATTAATGATGAACGTCACGAACATGTCGGTATTGTTGTTGTTTACCGATTTTTATTATACCGCAGAACCAGAAGTTTTTTAAAAAGACAAAAAAGGAAAAGTATCGGACCCAAAGATGAGATATATGGTTTTTAATGGTCTCCTAAACACAAATCCGTGATAAGAATTTGGACATCACGACTAAATTTTTTTCTAACCTCCAACTCCAACTGATCTAAAACACAAAAAAAAACTGTTTATTTTCCACATGTACAGTAAGGAGCAAAAGTAGAGAAACATTTACTTTTAATAACCGCCAGACATCTCCTCTTCATTGAGCCAATCAGGTTTCTTATAGTGTCCTTGTGTACAGAGGTCCAGGCAGCTTCAATAGCTTCAAACAGTTCAGCACCATTTTTAAATTTTTCTGGATGTTAGGCTCGAATTTTCTTGTCAACTAAATCCCACAGATTCTCTATGGGATTCAGGTCCGGACTCTGAACTGGCCATTTAATAACGGTAATATTTTGATCCTCAAAATTTTTTTTACTATCTTAGCCGTATGCTTTGGATCATTGTCGTGCTGGTATCGCCACTGTAAAGGCATCTTTTCTTCTGCATAGGGCACCATAGTATTGCTTAATATCTCCAGGTGCTTGATCCTATCCATAATACCATCAATTCAAGAACAAAGGGAGCCCATTTCACGACCAGAGAAGCAGCCCCATGCTTTCATCGGAAAATAGCACAGTATTCCACCGTGTCTCTGACCAGTTCAAATGATCATAGGCAAATTGAAGTCGGGCCGTCCGATTCCTCCTTAAAGTGAAGGGTTTCTTACATGGTTTTCTTGCTGGTAAGCCACTGTCCCTTAAACGTCTTCGAATTGTATGAACACTGACATTTACTTCTTCAAGTTGACTTTTTATATCAACAGCTGTTGTAAATGGATTTTTAAGAGCTAACGTTTTTATTTTATGGTCAACCCTAGGTGTCGTTTTCCTGGGCCTTCCGGTTTTAGGAAGGACTTCTTAGAGATTTTCTGAGGCGGTAAAGCTTAATTGTTTTGGAAATTACTAATCGCTTTAAACTTAGCTGCTTTGCTATTATAGCTTGCTTAATTCCTGACTGATATTTTGATATTATTAATTGTTTGATATGTAGTGGCAAAGTGATTCCACGAGGCATATTGCAAGATTACTTTACTATCACACACAATACTATCGTCTTTACTGGACAATCAGTGAATTTAAACTAGGTATTATAAAAATGTTTCTTTACTTTTGCTCCGCACAAAATAAATAAAAGTGCATTCCATTTTTACAAAGATATGGAAAAACCAAACATGTTTTTGCATAGATGATAGAGTTTATTTATGGCCAGTATCAATCAAACATGGTTTTGATTTAAAAAATATATTGTTTCTCTACTTTTGCTCGGTACTGTATATTTATTAGGAAACGACCGTGAAAAATAAAGATCTAACCTCAAAGAAATCGTTATTTTCTTGAAATCAACCGAAGGGATTTTGGAAGTCGTGGTTGATTATAAATCCAAAGTCAGATTTGCATAATTCAAGATGGCGGGTACAATATGGCGGTTCAAATTTTAAATCTTTTCCGATTATGCCAGATTTGATACAAAGGGATTTTAAAGGTGGCTGATCACGAATTTGGGGTAAGATTTTTAAAATTCCAAATGGCGGAATGATTTTAAAAAATATCCTTTTGAGGATTTTAGACTGTATCAGGCTAACTCTGTAATGTAATAGAGACAGAAATAGACAAAAATTAAGAGAGAAAGATTTTTCTTTCTACCACTAATTGGTACTCTATATCATTTTCTCTAAGCTGATTTCAGGGTGAACGAAGATATAATTTTAAAAAAAAGGTCAATTTTTGCAGTTTTACCAAATTTGCTCGGCGGGAAATGCTCGGGAATAGCTCTATAAAAAACCATTTTGTAGGTTTTTTAATTCTCTAAAATAGTCCCATTGACACCATCGCGATATTTCTAATAGTTATTGAGTTATACGCAAAAAACTAAAAAAATTACCTTTTTTACAGTTTTTATTGTTTAAACAATGTTTGTAAAGTGTGCAAAGAAATCTCCATTGATTGGCCTCTTGGTTTTAGGCAATTAATCTGGGAAATTTCTTAATGTTGATGAGACATGGTTCTGTTAATTACAAAGTTTTAAAACAATATTTTGTGTATAATTAATTGCATTAATTGTTTTACCTTTTTTGTCAATTTATAAAAAGACCTGTACATTTTGTATCCGTCGTTCTTCCTGTCTTATTAAATAAACAAGATAAATGGAGGATCCATTTATAACCCATAAACCTGTACTAAGTACTAAGACGTATTAATCATTGACGTTGAATGGAATTATGTACGGTATCTGACAGACAGTTCGAGGTAGCAAATGAATGCCCAGCAACAATGTTGTACTCTTTGTTCGACCGTTTATTATAGCGAAACTAATTCTTTTATTTGCGGATTTCGTTTTTCACATAATAATGGTGATTAATTAATTAGAATTCTGTTTTTGCTCGTTGATTACATAAAACCGAGCGTTCATTTGTTTTATGTGTACAGTAATTTATTTAATAAGTTTTTTACACTCATACCGGGTGTTGCATTCGGAATGGCAGATTGGGACGTAATAAAAAAAATCACTGACGGGACTGAGTAAGCTTTTTTGTTCATGCAATTTTTTTTCGTCGTCATTTAAGTATTTAATAATATCGTTACTATTATATTAACTTGGCAATACAAAATGTTGTGATTTTTTTGAGTTTGTAGGTTTTATTTTTTGAATTGGTATTTTCATTTTAATGTGTTAATATATTCATCCATGCAGTATGTTTTTTGTATGAACAAGCGAATTAAATTTTCAGGGTTTTAATTATTCTCTGTTAGTTAATATAATTTTGTACCATTCCTTCTTATATTCACAATTTTTGTAAGCTTAGTTTTGTTACATCTACTGCTCGTTGTATTACATTTTCAATGTAAAGTGCGATTCCGTTTCGGTCTTGTTCCTTTTCTGGTTGAAAGAAAAAAATGATCAGCTTCGTTTGTTCATTATTTATGGTTAATCATAGTAAACGGTAATTTGCATTAATTTTTTTTTTGATACTGAATGTGTATAGACGAATGTAATACTATATTTCATTACCAGTACGGAAATGACGATTTTTCGGTGCGCGCGTGTCAAATTCTCAAAGTCATGCAAGAACGGAAAAATCCATTTCTGGACGTGTAATAAACGATATTTTTTATTATACTGAGGTACCTGAAAACAACATTAACAAAAAACATCGCAAAAAATGATTTAAGAAAATTGTATTATTTTTTTTAAAACAGTAAACAAATTAACAAAAAAAAATTACAAGCTAATTAAATCTAAGAAAATTAATTTTGGACGGAACCGTTATGATTAATGGTTGTATTTATTGTACAATTCGTATTTTTGTTAAAGCTCAATCCCTTTTGTATTTCTTTTTGTTGAACTAAAGATGTTGAAGCGGAGTGTTCGTGTATGTTTTGGTTCTCTTAATTGACTGTTACAGATTTTGTAGTTTCCAAGAAACAAGACCCAAACAACTTTTGGGATATTTTTATTTGTATGGACTTCTCTATATATCCTTCTGCTACATTGGGAGAAAGCCATCCTCCGTGTCTTTTCAAAGTGAGCAAATCACCGCCGCTTTCTACCAACATGGTAGCCAAAAAACGCCTTAGCCCATGTCCGGTATATTCTTCGTGATTTTTTAGTTTTAAATATTTTGCAACAAGTTTTGGAATACTACTGATAGTAGGGCACCCAACATGTTGAGTGTAACATCTTTGGTTTCGGCATGCAACAAATATTCTTCACTCTCCATATTTTTAGGGCGGAGATCTGCGTATTTACGGTAAAGTGTACAGGGATTGAATTTGCAATTTTCATTGGTAATGGTAAAACTTCTTGACCTGTGAGTTTTTCCATCTAGTAAGAACACGACAAGGAAACGCTCATTATCTTCCACATCGTCTAAACTCAAACGTATTAAATCATCTCTGCGGCATGCGCCGAAGATGCCAAACA
Organism: Listronotus oregonensis; assembly: GCA_019359885.1. Classification (NCBI taxonomy): domain Eukaryota; kingdom Metazoa; phylum Arthropoda; class Insecta; order Coleoptera; family Curculionidae; genus Listronotus; species Listronotus oregonensis. The sequence continues at coordinate 47,230 of JAHBCN010006519.1, forward strand.
CTAAAATTACTTTTGCTAGTAGATATTGTCCAAGCTTCACATAAAAATTTGGTTACTTGTTCTGATGTAAAAACCTTGAATTTCTTTGGTACATATCCTACAGCTTGTCGTTTCAAAAAAGCGATAGTTTTTGGATATTGGTTGTGAGTATTTTCTTTTATTGCCAAACAACTCTTTAACATGGAGAATAGATATGTATTCAACTGATTCCTGGGTTGCCATTAGAAAATCCTGTGGGTCACCTGCGAATGCCCTTAGCGGGCATTCTTGCACTATGTGTTTGACAGTATGCCTCTCATCACCACAATCGCAGGCTGCAGAGGGAAGTTTACCCCATCAATGCAAGGAGTTGGCGCACCTTCCGCAGTTGGTTCTAATGCGGTTAAGGTTTCTTTCCAGCGAGCATTTACGCCTGTCCCCTCTTGAGTGGAGGTTGCCTGGATCGGAGTCGGTTTGTCTGGACGTCAGGAATATCGTTATGGACTCGCAATTGAGGATTGTCCATGATTTTTTAAAATTCTCTAACCATGGCATGTTCTCGGCGCAGTTTAGGTGAAGCTATATGGCTGAGAGGGAGCAGCGATATTGTTGGGGTTGGTTTGATTGTACCTGTTACAGTACGCATGGTAGCGTTCAGTTGGGTATAGATCATGTGCGTGTGTTTACTGTTGAGCCACACCGGAGCACATTATTTTGCCACCGGGTACACCAAGCCCAGTGCAGAAGATCTCAAGGTAGATGCTGAGGAGCCCCACGTGGTGCCGCAGAGTTTGTGAATTATGTTGTTACGTGTTCTTAGTTTCGCTGCTGTTTTTACTAGGTGTTCTTTAAATGTCAACGTTCTGTCTAGGGTAACTCCAAGGAACTTTGGATGTTTGTTGTGGGTGAGAAATTCATTACCAAAATATCACGTAGTTTCTATTTGCCATGTTATTGTTAAGATGAAAGATCGATACCCGGTGTTAGTAGCACTTGGTTGTAATTTTGCATTTTTTAAAAATACCCACTAAGGGGATTAGGTCACGTCACTTGTGGGGTATTTTCAGCAGTTTCAAAAACCCCGGTCCCGTCACCCCCTTTCCCCAAATTTACGTGATTTGGTTTCCGGCAAACAGCTATGTAGAGGCCGAAAAGCAAGGGGACAAGAACAAAGCCTTGTGGAAGGCCGTTATTGTTTTTTCAGTTTGCTCTTCTTGTTTCCTATTACTACTTGAAAAG
>JAHBCN010006520.1:0-48412 GCA_019359885.1 Listronotus oregonensis
TTATTGCTTTAAATGGGGACTTTGGTTGTTTCTTTGAATAATTACATTTTTTAAATAATTTGGTATTGAAATAGCAACATTTGTAATGGAATATGGATATTTATAGTTAAATAAGTTATAAACTAAAAATTTTGTAAAGTAATATGTTAAATTATTAGGCTTTAGCCTTTATAATAGGGCAACTACAGCATTAGCCAAATTGAGATTATTTTAAATTTCTAGGTATACATGATTCACAAAAAACTTGTCACGGTTAGTTTTTATTCCTAGGTTTGTTTTTAATAATTTAGTTTGTTTACCTTAATGCAGTTCGGTTTTAATTTTTTTTTGCAGATTATTTTTGGCAAAAGGCCCCAAATTTTATTGTAATTGCTGGGTTACTTCTGTCTTTCTATCGCCTTTGGTATCCTACCTTATGCTTTACGTTGCCTTTTTTTCCCTTGCAGTATGGTGTACTAAAAAAATTAACATAAGATACCTCGAGTCGATAACTGGCCTTAATTTTGTTCGATGCAACATTAATTTTGAGGTACATCTTTCACTGTTGACTAAACCAAGCTTATTAAGTAGGTTAGATTCACTTTGTATAAATCAATAGTTTCTAATTTAAGCAGGGACTTACCTTTAAAATGTTTGTATTTTGAATTAACCATGTCAGGGGTTCGTAACCAAATTTTGTTTCTCCAGGTATTGGGTATGGTTTTTTTTCCCTATATACAATCCTCGACAGCTTGTAGGTTTGTCTAGAAATTACATTTCCTTAGCAGTTTTACTTTTATTGGCTATGTAGGAAGGGTTGTTTACATTACCTTCCGTATTTACCTTAGTTTGTTTACTTTATTTTTCCATTCCCAACAGTTGTCGTGGGGTCACAAGGGCCAGAGCAGTTTCCTTTGCCTCCAGAGTCTTTTTTGTAAAGGTTCTTTGTATTTTATCCTCTTTGCATTGAAATTTTAAACACCTGTTATTATTCTGGATTGTTGTATAATTTTGTTTAAACTTATTTTGGACAAGACAGATGACAGTTCGAGGGAATGTTATTTGGGCAGCGTGGGTAGGCAACTCAAAATGTTGTAACGATGTTGCCAATTTGGGGGCGAGAAAATTCCTAGAATTAGCAGCGATGTGCGTGCGTCCACTGGTACTTTTTGAGAAGGACAAAGGGCCATCGGCCATGTTTTACCACTTTCACGTCAATCTTCAAGCCAAGAACTAGGAAAATTTGCAGCTACTGGTATTCAAGCCATCTTTGTAGGATTTGTGCTGCAAATTTCCCAAAAATCTTTCCCGATTTAAGTTACCTTTAGTTGTGTGTTTATTTTGGTTGTTTTGCGTTGCCTTTTTGGCAGTTTTTTGGGAAAGAAATCTGCACTGCAGGACTTGTAGTTCGACGCCGTAGGGATCACGTGTTAGTTGAAAATACCCCTTAACATCTTGGGTAAGTTCTTCTAGACTTATTTTAAATGAGTATTTTCCGTATAAAACGGTACTTTACTAGATTTATTGGGGTTTTCTTACGACGCGCTGGTGGTTCAGGGGATTTTCATTATTTTTTTTTAATATATTACGTCATGCGTTGGGCAAGTCGAATTTCAGTAAGAATTAATTATTAATTACCCTAATTACACCAATTCAAGGGGTTTGTTGTGGCCAATTTATTGCGAAAATCGCAGTTTTATTGAATTATTCTTTTTTTGTTGTTTTTTGACAGTTACGTTAATTGGCTACGCTAATTAGCGTTAAAGTTTTAATAAATCGCCGTTAGATGGCGCTTGTGTATAGATTCTTTGTCTCCTTTAGTATTAATTAATTTTCTGGGGTTAAATTACCTTCTTTTGGTAATAAATTTTAATTACTAAGTTTTCTTGTCATAATTTTTCTTTTTGAGACTTTTATTCAGGGTATAAGTATCTGGGTGACTGTTCGAGACCTATTTATTATTTAAATTGTCAATTTAGTAGGCCGGAGAGGCTTTTGTTATACTTAACAAAAATTAGTTATTTATTTTTTTTACCTTATTTAATTAGTTTTGGGCTTTTACCTACGATTAAATACATTCGTATGGATATATTACCTTTTATTTTACACTAGTTAAGTGATTGCTAATTAACTTTTGGTAGCTAGGGAATATGTTCTTTTTTTAGGTGCCAATGGAATAGGGCATAAATTTTTTTTGTATACTAGTTTACTGAAACAATTTTATTTTATGTTGTCTTAATTTAATGGGATTGTTTATTATTTTATGATTGAATTAACGTTGCTTACTTAATAAGTAACTATTTTTTTTTTTTGGGTTAATTTTAACGATGCCTGTTTTGACGATTCCAAGTGATGGCGTGTGTGCCAGCCACTACACCGTGAAGAGCGATGGTGTCCAAAACTACAGACAACACATTGACCAGTTGAAAATAAAAATCCCCTGAACCACCAGCGCGTCGTAAGAAAACCCCAGTAAATCTAGTAAAGTACCGTTTTATACGGAAAATACTCAGTTAAAATAAGTCTAGAAGAACTTACCCAAGATGTTAAGGGGTATTTTCAACTAACACGTGATCCCTGCGGCGTCGAACTACAAGTCCTGCAGTGCAGATTTCTTTCCCAAAAACTGCCAAAAGGCAACGCAAAACAACCAAAATAAACACACAACTAAAGGTAACTTAAATCGGGAAAGATTTTTGGGAAATTTGCAGCTCACATCCTACAAAGATGACTTGAATACCAGTAGCTGCAAATTTTCCTAGTTCTTGGCTTGAAGATTGACGTGAAAGTGGTAAAACATGGCCGATGGCCCTTTGTCTTTCTCAAAAGTACCATTGGGCGTACGCACATCGCTGCTAATTCTAGAATTTTCTGCCCCAAATTGGCAACATCGTTACAACATTTTGAGTTGCCTACCCACGCTGCCCAAATAACATTCCCTCGAACTGTCATCTGTCTTGTCAAAAATAAATTCAAACAAAATTATACAACAATCCAGAATAATAACAGGTGTTTAAAATTTCAATGCAAAGAGGATAAAATACAAAGAACAAAATTTGGTTACGAACTCCTGACATGGTTAATTTAAAATACAAACATTTTAAAGGTAAGTCCCTACTTAAATTAGAAACTATTGATTTATACTAAGTGAATCTAACCTACTTAATAAGCTTGGTTTAGTCAATAGTGAAAGATGTACCTCAAAATTAATGTTGCATCGAACAAAATTAAGGCCAGTTATCGACTCGAGGTATCTTATGTTAATTTTTTAGTACACCATACTGCAAGGGGAAAAAGGCAACGTAAAGCATAAGGTAGGATACCAAAGGCGATAGAAAGACAGAAGTAACCCAGCAATTACAATAAAATTTGGAGCCTTTTGCCAAAAATAATCTGCAAAAAAAATTAAAACCGAACTGCATTAAGGTAAACAAACTAAATTATTAAAAACAAACCTAGGAATAAAAACTAACCGTGACAACTCTCCTCTCCTTCGGAAGGAGGAAAACTTCCAGGAAGAAGTTTTACGACAATCAAGCGATCACCCAAAGATAACGAAAAACGAGGCCGGAATCTAGAACTAAGAACATAAAGAGCAAACTAATCATGAAACTGACAGGAGATGACAATTTAGAGACAGGTAGGCACTAACTAAGGCAGATAGAGATAAAGGAGGTAACCGAGATAAATTAAGAATCCAATAAAATTAACTCCGAAGGAAGTTTACACAAGATAAAAAAAATATTCGATAAGATAAAGGTAAACCATACTAAAGGCAACAATCGAACAAATCGAAACTCAGGGAAAGCAAATTCAGGTAAATCTAAGTTGTGACCAAGTACGCCTTGAAGGCAGTAAGCTACTAATATCAAATTAAAGGAAAACGTATTAAAGGTAAATAAACCGAATGGTTAGTAAGAAAAGATATTTAACCCAAAAAAAATGATTTTCAGATATTATTTCAGTGACGAACACTCACGGAGGCTCCGGGCGAGCGATGGTGCAGCCACGAGGAATCGATGTGGTAGGAAATCTATGCCAAATATCACAATAAAATTGGCTGGCAAAAGAAAAAAATGATTTCCGTTAAGGTTGCGTCGCATCCAAGCGGCTTGGCGGACCTCGTTCCTTAACCTCACACCGATCCCGACAACTACCTCATCCCATACCCAAAAGGAACCGCAAACACCCACCACAGAAATAATAACTGAAAGGTGGAAAACTAAAAAAAAGGTAAGATAAAGATAAGGTAAATAAAGGAATCCCCAACGTTCCACCGTGCAGAGGGGGGCAAAGCTATAGCGCCTGCCAAGCTAAAAAGTACCAGGAAGTAGTAGGGTGTTCTGAATGGTGGCACTGCCCCAGCATCTGTCGCAGCTAATAGGCCGAACGCAACCGAGCCAGAACGCAGTAGTGTGGCCCAGCTCAATGTAGTGCCTCATTAGGGTCACTACACCAAACCACACCCCCCGACGCCTGACCTTCCATTTCAGTCTGCTCTTCCAGAGACCAAAAGTTCTCCGGGAGGGCGGCGCTGAGACACCGCTGTGGCACCAACACCACGCAGCCTGTCAATAATAATAAAAAAAAACAACCAAAAAGGTAACCATATCAGAAAATACGCTCTGAAAATCCATTAAGAAACTAAATGCAATGCAATGATAGCGAACAGAAGGTTCACGTCAAAAAAATATTAAATTTAAAAAGGCAATAGAAATAAAGCAAAGAGAAGGCAATTAAAAAAAATAAAAATCGAGGTAGTGTGGCTGAAGGCTAACACTATCCCAGCGTTTGTCGGACTTTTACCGACACTAGGTCCCAGTGCAGGATTATTCTAACTAACCAGCAATGTCGAGACTCTCATCATGTTTCGCGCCAAGCTGGATGCCCCGACACCATTGGTTGCCCATCTCTGCAGGGCATGTAAAAAAAAATAAACCAAAAAAAATAAACAATAAAGATAATAACCGAAAGCCATAAAAACTTAAAGATAACAGATATCAATCAATATAACAAATCATTAATATAACAATTTACAAGTACCTTAATAAATCATAAAAAAAGGCTTATTCGGCGTCAGAACTCGCATTGCTGTTTGATGGATTATACGGTTTCAGATCTTGTACATCCAGATACCCTTGCCCTGACCTTTTTGATCTTGTAATTCATAGGTACAGGTTCCAGTTTTCGCTTAACTGTGTACGGTCCTAGATAAGCGGAACCAATTTGGCACTATAATAATTTCCTGCATCTGAATACTTTTATTTTTCCGCCAAACCTTTTTACCAGGGAAAGTAGTCGACTGGTCGTTTGCGTAGGTTATCCTTGTTGGTTTCTAGCACGAGAAGAACTAATCTTCTGTTGCACCTCTTGATAAAGTTTGGCAAACGCAGTTTGTCTTTTCTTGACAAAATCGCCAGGATCCAAATTGATATTGGGGTAAAACCGGTAGTTTTTTGTGGCGAGAGGTACGCATGGCACAGCCGATGGCGGCTAAATTTCATCCCAAGTGCGGTGATTTTCATTTTTTAAAGTAAGAACGTAGCATAGTCTTCCAACTCTGTTGGACGTTCAGTCGGATCAGCTGGAGGATAGTAGGAGGCTGTATGAATATTTTAGTCTTATAACGTTTGCAGAGCTCTTGAAACTCTTAGATTTCATCTGCACACCATTATCGCACATTAAATATTGAGAAGTTCCATATAACAGAAAAATACCTTCTTCAACTTGTTTAGTTAAAGATTTCGCAGTAGCTGACGAGATGGGAACAAAGCAGTAAATTTGGGGAAGTAGTCATTAACCACCAGAACGTAACAATTACCAGACTTCGAATGAGGGAAAGGTCCAATGTAGTCAAGGCTAATACACTGCCAAGGTTGGTTTATGGTCGGCCGTTAAACCCATTAGACCAGCAGGAGGTTTTTGTTCAACTTTATTTTGGGCACAGATCTTGCAACCTTTAACATATCTAGTTATTCATACCTCATTTTTGGCCAATAGTAACGCTGATACGCCTTCAATATGTTTTGAATACGCCGACATGTCCTGCAGCAGGAATGTCGTGACATCCGTTATATTTCTTGCCTTTTGTCCTTGGGGACAACAATTTTCCAGGAACTGGATGGAGTCGAAAGTTCTGGATTGGTGGTTTTAACATATTTATACAACAGTTATTTTCCACACGCCAAGAAGGGAATTTATCTGGACGTTGTTCAAGTCTTGAAAACATGCTGATATACCATTTATTTGCAGTAGAAGAGAGTGAGCCATCATTGGTGACGTCGGAATCAATGGTTTCCACTGAAACTGAACAGAACGACTAAGAAAGTCGGCCACGGTGTTTTCTTTTCCGGACGGTGAACTAAAGTGAAATCATAGGGTTGAAGACGAAGCGCCCATCGCGCTAAACGACCTTGTGGGTCTTTTAACCTATGTAACCACAATAAAGAATGGTGGTCCGTTATCACAGTAAAGTGTACTCCTTCCAAATAGTGTCGCAGTTTTTCTACACTCCAGATCACACTCAAGCATTCTTTTTCAGTCACAGTGAGCTTCATTTCCTGCTTCGTAAGTGAACGTGATAAAAAGCAAATAACCTTTTCGCCATCATCGAACGTTTGTGTAAGCACAGCTCCAAGTCCAAATGAGCTAGCGTCTGTCTGCAAGACAAAAGGACGACTGGTGCCGAGACAAGAGATGCCTTAATAGACCTGAAGGCATTGTCACAGTCAGAGGACCATACCCATTTGACATTTTCTTGTAAGATTCGTCAAGGAGCTAAAGTGGACGAAAAATTAGAAACAAAACGTCGATACCAAGATGCTGTACCTATAAATCGGCGAATTTCTTGCACGTTGCGAGGTGGTGGAATTTTTACAATGGCTTCTACTTTTTCTGCGTCTGACGAAGACCATATTTAATTCTGGTCTACATATTTTAATTCTGGTCTACAAAACTGGCATTTTTCAATAGAAACTATGCCTGGTGTAATCTGTCAAAGACTAGACCCAAAAAGACGCAGATGTTCATCAAATACGGTTCAAGATCAGCTCCAAGAACAGTATCTACGATACGTTGCCAAGTAGCTGGGGAATTGGACAAACCAAATGGCATCCGCCGAAATTGATAAAGCCCTCGTCCGGGAACAGTAAATGCGGTATATTCACGAGATGACTCACTTACAGGGACAGTCAGGCAGATTTTATATCTATAGAACTTAGGAATTTAGCATCTCTAAGGCGATCTAAAATAGCCGAAATATAAGGAATTGGATAGGCATCCTTCTTAGTTACAGAATTCAGCAAACGATAATCGCAGCAAAATCTGTAGGAACCATCATTTTTACGAACCAGACAGACTGGACTAGACCAAGCACTCTTGGAGGGTTCAATAACACCTAACTCCAACATATGTTGCAACTCCTCATCAATGATCTTTTGCTTGTCACGGTTAGTTTTTATTCCTAGGTTTGTTTTTAATAATTTAGTTTGTTTACCTTAATGCAGTTCGGTTTTAATTTTTTTTTGCAGATTATTTTTGGCAAAAGGCTCCAAATTTTATTGTAATTGCTGGGTTACTTCTGTCTTTCTATCGCCTTTGGTATCCTACCTTATGCTTTACGTTGCCTTTTTTTCCCTTGCAGTATGGTGTACTAAAAAATTAACATAAGATACCTCGAGTCGATAACTGGCCTTAATTTTGTTCGATGCAACATTAATTTTGAGGTACATCTTTCACTATTGACTAAACCAAGCTTATTAAGTAGGTTAGATTCACTTTGTATAAATCAATAGTTTCTAATTTAAGCAGGGACTTACCTTTAAAATGTTTGTATTTTGAATTAACCATGTCAGGGGTTCGTAACCAAATTTTGTTTCTCCAGGTATTCGGTATGGTTTTTTTCCCTATATACAATCCTCGACAGCTTGTAGGTTTGTCTAGAAATTACATTTCCTTAGCAGTTTTGCTTTTATTGGCTATGTAGGAAGGATTGTTTACATTACCTTCCGTGTTTACCTTAGTTTGTTTATTTTTTTTTCCATTCCCAATAGTTGTCGTGGGGTCACAAGGGCCAGAGCAGTTTCCTTTGCCTCCAGAGTCTTTTTTGTACAGGTTCTTTGTATTTTATCCTCTTTGCATTGAAATTTTAAACACCTGTTATTATTCTGGATTGTTGTATAATTTTGTTTGAATTTATTTTTGACAAGACAGATGACAGTTCGAGGAACGTTATTTGGCAGCGTGGGTAGGCAACTCAAAATGTTGTAACGTGTTGCCAATTTGGGGGCGAGAAAATTCCTAGAATTAGCAGCGATGTGCGTGCGCCCACTGGTACTTTTTTAGAAGGACAAAGGGCCATCGGCCATGTTTTACCACTTTCACCTCAATCTTCAAGCCAAGAACTAGGAAAATTTGCAGCTACTGGTATTCAAGCCATCTTTGTAGGATTTGTGCTGCAAATTTCCCAAAAAACTTTTCCCGATTTAAGTTACCTTTAGTTGTGTGTTTATTTTGGTTGTTTTGCGTTGCCTTTTTTGGGAGTTTTTTGGGAAAGAAATCTGCACGCAGGACTTGTAGTTCGACGCCGCAGGGATCACGTGTTAGTTGAAAATACCCTTACCATCTTGGGTAAGTTCTTCTGACTTATTTTAACTGAGTATTTTTCGTATAAAACGGTACTTTACTAGATTTATTGGGGTTTTCTTACGACGCTTGTTGGTTCAGGGGATTTTCATTATTTTTTTAATATATTACGTCATGCGTTGAGCAAGTCGAATTTCAGTAGAATTAATATTAATTACCCTAATTAACAATTCAAGGGGTTTGTTGTAGCAATTTATTGCGAAAATCGCAGTTTTATTGAATTATTCTTTTTTTTTTGTTTTTTGACAGTTACGTAAATTTGGGTACGCTAATTAGCGTTAAAGTTTTAATAAATCGCCGTTAGATGGCGCTTGTGTATAGATTCTTTGTCTCCTTTAGTATTAATTAATTTCTGGGGTTAAATTCCTTCTTTTGGAATAAATTTTAATTACTAAGTTTTCTTGTCATAATTTTTCTTTTTGAGACTTTTATTCGGGGTATAAGTATCTGGGTGACTGTTCGAGACCTATTTATTATTTAATTTCAATTTAGTAGGCCGGAAGGCTTTGTTATACTTAAAAAAAAATTAGTTATTTATTTTTTTACCTTATTTAATTAGTTTTGGGCTTTTACCTACGATTAAATACATTCGTATGGATATATTACCTTTTATTTTACACTAGTTAAGTGATTGCTAATTAACTTTTGGTAGCTAGGGAATATGTTCTTTTTTTTGGTGCCAATGGAATAGGGCATAAATTTTTTGTATACTAGTTTACTGAAACAATTTTATTTTATGTTGTCTTAATTTAATGGATTTTTATTATTTTATGATTGAATTAACGTTGCTTACTTAATAAGTAACTATTTTATTTTTTTTGCTAATGAAAGGTCTAACCAAGCACCAGATTTTAAAATTTTCTTATATTAACTTTTTTTATGAAAACATTTACAGTATGGGATTTGATGGAATTTTCTTGGGATTTTTAAAGTCGCTTAACTTTCTTACGTTTTATTGGGTTTTAATTAGTATTGAATTATGTAGGGTTCTTCGGACGGGCCATTTTTCTTCACATGGGCCATTAATTTTTTTTGAAACAGTTTTCGCTTTGGTTTGGAGGGGCCATCAATTTGGTAGAAGTTTTCTGGGACGGGTCAGAGATAGTGACCATTTAACTGGTCAATGTGATGTCTATAGTTTTGGACACCATCGCTCTTCACGGTGTAGTGGCTGGCACGCCATCACTTGGAATCGACAAAGCAGGCAACATTAAAATTAACCCACTAACAATTTTTATTTATAACTTTTCAATTTATAATTTAGGACTCTACCGTTTAAATTTTTATCACATTGTTTTTAAATTATTTGCGGCCTTTTCTTATATTTTTATTGTAATATTTTTTTTGGTAAATCTATGTTCTTATTGGTTTTCAAATGGTGCACCTGGTCATTAAATTATTGTTAATTAAATAATTAAGCGGTATTTATATATATTTTTATATTTCATATATTTTATTAATTGTAGACTTATATTTATAATATTTATTTTTTTTATCTCAGTATAGAAAATTTAACAGTTATTAACTCAGCGCATTCACCATTTTATTTCGATTATATATATATATATTTTTTGTAAACTATTAAATAATAAATTTACATTTTGTACATTTCGTAGCCGTGCGCATTCACCATTTTATTTTGATAATTTTTTTTGTAAACTTAAATTTTTTTAAATATATTTGTTTAATTTGGCTCGCCTATGTCTCCTTTTCTAATGTTAATATTGTTTAGTAAAATTTTTCTTGTCTTCGAGTGGTAGTAAAGTTGAACGAGAGTTCCCAATTAAACCTTGGAAGGTCTCTGCTAGGCCTGGCACCAAAAGCAGTGGCGCCCAGTTAAACCCCCCTACTCTCCGGCAAATGAGTTAGGGCATTTTTGCACGCTCTCTCTGCTACTCACCTTCAGCTTTACTGTAATTATGCTATTTAATTGTTATTAATTTTATTTAAAAAAAAGATATATAAAAAATTAAATAATATTTTTTTAAAGGCTGCCAACGGCCAAATAAAAGTTGGAAAAGTGTTTTTAGGCCAAAACACTTGGGCTAAAGCAACAGCGTGACAAATTTGCCAAAAATAAACTGCAAAAAAAATGAAAACCGACCTGCATTAAGGTAAACAAACTAAATTATTAAAAACAAACCTAGGAATAAAAACTAACCGTGACAAACTTCAGATTATCTATTTGCGGAAGTGAATATGATTTTTTTTTAATTGGATGAATTCTGTTATTTTTCAAAAATGTATTATCTAATAAAAATGATAATTATTCATGACATACATAATATGATTTTTTTTTTAAATTTAAGAGATAAATGTTTCCCAAATATTTTTTGTTGTTAGGAATTATACATATTATACCTACATATATCCACCGTTTGTTGCCAGAAAAAAAAATAAAACAACAACTTTCTTAAAAAGTTTTATTAGGTATTGATATAATACAAAAAAATCACGACATTGCACACTTATTTAATCTAAAATACACATACAAACGGTAAAACACTTATAAAGTAAACGTAGGTACAAAACTTATTCATATAAAAAATACTTTTTATACTTTTCTATGTCGCGCTAGCAAAAAAATATCAACAGTTTTTAAATAAAATTTATTTGGTCATTTTTTGTCTCACAGTTGCCTCATTACCATGAAACCTAAGGTTAATTAATTTTGAATGATGATGCATACGGCATTTAAAAAAAAAAATCTACTGTTTTCCTTATTATTTGAAGCTCATGGGGCTCTTCGCTAATATCTTGGACTGTCGGATGAGGTGGTTTAAAATTGCAAATATTTGCAGTAAAGTGATGCAGAGCAGTGTTGGTTAAAAGTTGTTTAATATTGTGTTTGGTGTTAAATATTGTCTTTTCTAAAAAGATTCTAAACTGTTTTTCGCAAAGGCTAATAATATCAAAAATTATTCTTGATGAATAAACCAATCCACCACGAGTTATAAAATTTGTAAAAAAATGGGAGCTTTCACTAGAAGCACTATAACTGTGATCCAATACACGATCAACATCTTTATGTAACAATATTTTAATACAGTCATTACAAGATGTTCTTGTAATTAAATGCTTAACCACAAAACCAGCTATATAATAAATAACATTCTCCTGAAAATGTGTTAAATTTGAATTACCTAAAAGACTTATATATGCATTTACAGTTTCATCACTGCTGTCTGAAACAGTGTCTTTTTTTGTCTATCTTGAGATCTAAATTCAAAAGCTGGGGTACCATAATTCTCAAAACTAATACAGTTGGCATTTACACTGGATTTAATTGACTTAGTATATAGCAATTGTCTTAGAGCCCATTTAAGCTGCCTGTTATTTGGATTATTATTCCAGCCACCCCGAGATCTAATACAAGAAAAAAAAAGTTCCAAATGGTCTTGGGAACACTTATATGATAAAAAATATTGTAGAGGGTTTTCATGAGTGAAAAAAATCTTTTGCTAAACCCATGATACTTTTCATACTTAAAATAAAACCCACTGCAAAAGTTTTTCTCATATGGTGAATTAATAGAACACCATCAATTCTTAAAGACTTCAAGTACTTTATTGCATCAGAAAATACTTCTTCAAAATAATTCAGAGTGGCCGGCCTAATAGGAGCTTTAAATCCTTTCCCAAAAGGATTCCTACAATTTAAAATATCAAATATTCTATCAATTTTTCTCATGTATTCTACTGTTGCCGCACTATTATGAAATTCCCTAACACTGCAAACTTTGTCTAAATACTCAATGGCATCAGCTACCCCACTGCTTAAAGTCTGGGCAGCTAGTTTTACATTCATAATTTTATTTTTAAAATTCACATGTTGTGATGTAAGAGAATTAGCCAAACTCAATTGTTCATTTTTTTGTATATTGTCTAATTCTCTTACATACGACCATTTAATTTTACCCTGAGATGATTCAATTTGTTTTTCTGCAAATGCATTCCTGGCTAATTTTAACATATGACATATGTCTAACATGCAGTAAACCTTTAGATTTACATCACAGGGATGGTGGAAAAATTGAACTAAATTGTCGGCATCTATTTTACATCCTAGTTTTTCATAGGTTAAAATATTAGCTGAGGCGCCATCTGAGGTTAGTGATCTTATATTAATCCCTATTTCATACAAACTTCTTAAAATAGATTTTACCAATTGCGTCTGTAAATTGGCGTCAATCTTATTAATTAAAAAATATGCGACAGGACATTTAAATGGCTTTACGTAACTCACAATTTGAAAGAATAAAGCCTCAGTTGCTGCAGTTTCAAAATCTACATCCACTATTCCTCCAAAATTAACATTTCCAGTATATTTGCCCTGTTGGTTATCCCATACTGTTTCCTTTCGGATAGCCATGCTGTCAAAAATTAGAGCACAGTTTTTTAAATCAATATTTTGTGCAACATGGGTTTTTAAAAAATCTAACACTTCTTTTAAAATTCCTGGTTCACAGTTTAGTTTGGATAACCACTTCCTTATTGTCCGACCATTTGGCAGGGTGAAATGTTCCCGCAGGAAATTGTATGCCTTTGGGGAGTAGAAGTATAGAGTATGAGCAAATTGCTTCATCAATGAAGAATACTTTCTTTGTCCCGGATGAGATTCTTCCTTCATATTTTTTTGAAGAAGCACAAATTCTAGCGGAAATCCTAAAATTTAAAAATATCCATTTTACAAAAAAGAAAAAAGAAGAGTGAATTTAAATGTGTACCTAAAAAAGAAGTTTACAAATAAAAATATAGTAGTAGAACTGTATTCAGTGATTCATTATTGTGACCAGAATTCTTAATTTGAGTAATCAGTTCTTTCATATTAGATATTTTTAGATCTCTCCGCTTGACTTTTTGTTTTAAAGTTTTAACTTGTCTCCTAAGCAAAGTTATTGTCCTTGCGTTATTATCAGAATTTGTTTGTACTTATTTATCGAGTAACCTTGTTGGTCCTGCGGATGTTAAAGGTAAATCTGTTATATCCATTGGTTCCTCGATTGGTTCTGTTTCAATTTGACTTTTTCCATCCTAAAATATATAATATTTTAAAAATAACACTTCAATTAGACATGGATAATTTTATAAATATTAAAGTAAATTTCACTAACCTGTTTTAATATTTTTCTACGAGGCAAAGTAGGTTTGTTTTGCAAGAGCTTGGGGAAAGGAAACACACTAGATACTGCATCTAATTTCAATATTTTAACAGAACTTCCAGACTTGTGTACATAATCGCTTGGAAGAAAATGTGCTCCACACAATTTGCTCCATTTTGATGGTGTCCATGCTTCTCTTCTAATAGCTTTTACCCAAAGAGCTAGAATTTCTGGCCTTTTAAAAGGGAAAGTGGAATTGATAAAATAACGTTATTACTAACTACACTACACTTTGCTCGTGAAATATAAAAAAAGCTGCTGAAAAAATGTAAACTAATGAACATAATAATATATTACATAACCTCCATTTATTTTGATAAATATTATTATTGTACTCACCTATGAAAAGGAATTTACTCTTTATCATGCTTGTTACAGCGATAAGCAACACAATTAATCACCATCTTATTCAATTGTCTTTATAAAAACCAATAAAAACACAGACCAACTTTGGTTTTTGATGTACCTAGGTACCAATAACACAAATCAGTTTTTATGTTTTTAATAGTGAGATTGCACGTTTTAAGCTAATATAACCACACACAACAGATCACAAGTAAGTCCATTTGGCAAAATTCAGCTTAACAGAGCACCAAGCAACACAAACACTTATTTAAATTGAAAAAAAGCTTATTATCACACACAATGGCCATTTATAACAATGGGTGTAAAAGAGAGGGAAATACCAATCATAGTGCCTTCCTTGTCTGTTGCCCCTGACACATTTTTCAAGCGCTTGCTCGATTGCCGCGTCCCTTCCAGTTACCGTAGGTATAGAGTTCACTACGTTTATACGGCCCGGCAAGTCGATAATGAATGGAAGAGCAGCGTATCAGGGTTTTACCGTGGCCCGTACGTAGACCGGATTTAAGTGTTATGGAAAATGTTTGGGGCTTATTATTTAAAAAAATGAACAGGGAAAATGAGTTTAGGCCGCAAAATGTAAACGAACTTAAGGATAAAATTTTAGAGGCGTGGAATGAGTTACGAGGAAATACGGACTACGCCCGGGCTTTGGTCCATTCGATGCCTGGAAGGCTAAACTTTGTCTTAGAAGAAAACGGGGCCGCAATAAAATATTAAATTTGTTTGGAAGGATATTTAAGTTTGTTTGAATTTATTACATTGTTAAATATAAAAATAAAAATAGTTTTCTTTACTTTTTGTTTTATTTATAGTAATTAAAAGTAAAACTAGGTAAAAAAGAGCGATTTACAAAAATTGGCAGAAAAGTCAAATTTTGTCAATTTTTTTGCCCAATATTTAATAGCAGTCACTGTACAAAAATCAAACTTTGCCGAATGTCACTATTTGTCAGTTGAAGTGGTAAAAGTATTAATTCATATTTTTAATCCCAAATATGTGTGATTACGAAAATAATTCTAACGATTCTGAAAACTCCGATATAGAAAATGAAGCAAAAGCAGCTTTACGCACGCTAATATCTCAGAAGTAAAAAAAATTGTACCAGAAAAAAGTGACGCTTTTTCGAAAACGGTAAGTATTAGCGACATAAATGAAGAGTACTTAATTTTTAGTCAATAGTTAAAGGTTTGTCCAAAGTTCTTTTTAATACAGGGCGTAAAAAAGAGAGTCATGAGTGTCACAGCTAGTCCGTCCTTGCAGCTGTGAGTAATTCACAATACTTTCTTTGATAGTAATTTGAAGAGTCTTACTTGGTATAACATCTTATTAAAAGAAAATTGAAATAAACCTGGTGGTCCAATAATTATGTCTAAAAAACCTAATTCCAATGGAGCTCTTTGAGGGCCAATATATTCGAAGAGGAGTCCCATACGAAAACAATTTATATGAAGTTATAGTATTCTTTTTGTTTTTTTTCAAACCCGGGAGATTTCCCGCATTTTCTCGGACACCCTGTATATCCCAAGTCAGACCCCACTTAAAGTACTGTTTCATATCAGAAGATGGGTTTTTTTCCACAACTCCAAACCATTTTTGATTCCGTTCGAAGAAAAGTTATTTATTATTATTTACCCCGTTCTTATAATTTTTTCTCTATATTGCATACTGACGACCTGTAGTGTAACTGTTTCTGTATTATAGGTCGTTCTATGAGTTTTGCTATAAAAAAATAACAGAAAAAGCTTGCTGCTTTTCGAAGAGCAACTAGCACAAAGTTGCATTTTCATGCATTTCTTTTAAAATCCATTTTTAGAATCCCCAAACTTCTTATTTTGTGCGCCTCTCTGTGCTAAACCTCTGAAATCTAATAAATAAAAAATAATATAAATTAATAATAATTATTAAAAAAAAATAATTAAAATGTCTTAGCAGGCCGCAACCTGTTGATGCTGGTTGGTTACGGCATGTTTACTTTGAATTTGATACATCGTGTCAGTTTTAGCTCGTTTTAGTTTTTACTTAAAATTAACTTGAAATTGAAGAAAATGTAGGAGAAAGTATTGGTTGAATCGATCCATTTAAAGAGATAGATGAAGCGGCCAGTAGAGCATCGCTGAATTTACTACTCAGGAAATCTCGTATACAATATAATACTGCCTACAATAAGTTTATGAATTGGTGTAAGGAGAAAGGTGTTGCTGAAAAATATACCGAAAATATATTTCTTGCGTATTTTGAGGAAAGAGAGAAGATTTGGAAAGCATCATCGTTATGGTCGACTTATTCAATGATCAAAGATGCGCTACGCATAAACAATGACGTGAATATCAGTAAATTCTTTAAGCTTATCGCTTATTTAAAGCGTCAAGAAGAGGGATACCAGCCCAAAAAATCAAAGATTCCGAGCAAAGCGCAAATAGGCGTTTTTCATGATTTTTTTTTATTAGCTTATTGCCAAGCCACATAAAAATAAAGGCCAAAAATATTTTTCCCCGATTTTTTTGACCTCCGGAAACGCCTTAAAAATCAATTTTAAGTTTGAATTTTGTAGGCCCGTGATGTCACGACCCTAAATTTTGTATTGGTGGAATTTCTGCTTTGTTGTCAGCTTTTTGTTATTCGATTCGCCTGTCATCAAATATCGATATGCGCAACATCTACAAAGTTGGCGTTTCCTGTCAATTGTCATATTGTCAATGTCAACCTGTATAACCTGTGACCTCTAATATTTATTAATAATTTCTAATTTGTAAATAGTGTGTGTTCTTTTCAAATATTCCAATTTATTACTATAGTTATTATTATCGCCAAACTTTCCTTTATATGAACCCTTTTTACGAATAAATTTCCGTTATTTTATTCAAAATGAAAAAAAGTGTATTGTTATTATTTGCGAAACCAGAAGCCGGCCGAGTTTAGGATCTTCAAAATATTCTTTTCTCTTCCAAAACAAGACGATAGGAGAAAAGCCTGGTGTGCTGCTGTAGGTATTGAGAAAATGCCCAAAGGACATGCCATATTGTGGTGAAAACCATTTGATGTAAGTTTTTATGTTTTATTCCAATTGAAACTATTTAGGTAGTCTGGCTGTGTTTTAGTGTAAAGTCTAAAAGCATTTCGCATTTTAGCATTTCGTTAAAATCGATACGATTGTCGATATCAGATAGTTCCTAAACAGACTTGGCATTCATGTTGAATTTGATTGGTTAGGGAGTGGCGGGCTATTTAAATTACAATGATAATTAAACCTAAATAGAAAAGTAAGGGGTTTGTATTTTTCCGTGTTATTTAGCAGGTTTTGCTTAATGTGTTTCTACTTTTAATTTTTACACACAACATTATCAATATCAATTGAGTGAAAATACCCTATTGACCTGTTTCTGAACTGTGCACCTGATGATGAATACCTTCTGATGAAAGTAGTTACCATTTCGGGAATTGTTGGTGCCTGTCGCAGGGAGGAGCTTTGTCAGTTGACTCTTGTCGACTTGGAAGATATGGGCACTTCATTGATGATTCACATACGAGATACTAAAATCAAGGTACCACGAAATTTCACTATCGTTGAAAAATTTTATTTGGATTATTATCGAGAGTATATGGATTTTCCTCCAGCAAATGTAGGACATCGGAAACTTTGCCTAAAATACGGGTAAATGTACCAGAAATCCCGTCGGAATTAATTATTTTGGAAAAATCCCTGCTGCTATAGCAAGATTCCTGCAGCTTCCAAATCCGATCCTCTATACGGGGCATTGTTTTCGCCGTTCTTCAGCGACAATTATGAGGCATGGGGGATGGAAATCCTCTACCGTTGCCGAGGGATACATCGAAATTTCCTTGGAAAATAAGAACTCTATTGCCAGAAAACTACTTACAGTGAAAACAAGAGCAGCAGATCGTGCCTCAACGACGACTGAGATTGCGGTTTTTCTGTTCAATCCACCTCAACTACGGAGAATGTTAGAGCTGTGGAAGGAATTTGTTTTTCAAGTTGTTTGAATTGTACAATTAATATAAATTTTAGTAAATAAATAAACGTTGACGTTACCTTTCAAAATTTGACATTTCACTTTTAACACTAGTGCTTTAAAATGTTACTTTAAGGCACTTGTGCTTCAAGTGTCAACCGAAAATAAACGGTTTATAGTTTTTCACTTTTTAAAAAGTGTTTAATATCCGGATAAGCTTCGCTTGGTATTTTATTTATTTTGCTTTCATCCGAGATGTAATATAAAAACCGGTAGCCTTTGTCAATGAGGCATCGTGAATATATGTGGTTAGCGCATTGTGACGTGGATTTCGTTTTCGGGGACAGTTTTATATTAAAATTTTAAATGTTTGTAGCTCTGTTATAAAGTTTCATATGAAAAAATCATTAAGGTATCAAGAGTAATTTTTAACCAAAAAAAATATATGCAAGGGGCATATTATACTTTTTGTGACTTGTCTCAAGACAAAAGAAAAACATAATTACAGCAGTAGTTGTTTTTTCTCAAATGAAAATCGCACTGAATTCGCATTTTATTAAATTATAGTAAAATTGCAAATATTTTCTTACATTGCCCCAAAAATTTTAGTTTATTCTGAATAATGAGCCCCATAAAAGATATTTTTTTCGATAAATCAAGTGGGCACGTGCCAGTTGTAAGCGGTTGCAAGGGGTTTACAATAAAGCGATCACGTGCAAGTGGCTTTTCGTTAAACGCATAAGTGCCTGTGACTTAGTTAATGTGTTATGGATTTGTAACTTTATTTACTATATCCTATGTTTCTATTGGTATACTGCATTATATTTAAAAGTTAAGGTTGCACCATTTTTAGTATCTAAATATTTAAAAACAAATAATATTTAAATAATAAAATACTAATTACAATAAACCAAAACGTAATAACCAATCTTTAAATCTTCTTCAATCAGAAGTGGCTTTTACCTATACAAAGTATTTTTTTCTTCACTGTGTTTAAATATTATTTGTACAGGGTGTCCGGTAATGAATGTAACCCCCTATTAATTTTTTTATTTAACGTTTAGAAAGACAGATTAAGCCTAAAAGTATAGTGGTTCAAAACATTTTTTTAAACTTCTTTTCTCCTATAGGTACATGGTGTTTCAGAGAGTCTGGACGTGTTCCAACTATCGTATTTTAAATGAGTTCCCTATTTTTTATTTAAGATTTACATCCTCCTTAAAATACTAAACATATTTTATAAAGCATACCCTATGTCTGACTTTAATGGTTACATCGCAAAATGCAAAAAACTATAAACCTTATTATTATTACTATCATACTATATCGCTATGTTTATTCATTTCATCAATTAGACATAAAGTTTAACACATCCGTCAAATGACTTTCTTTCATACTGACATTAGTTTTAATAATTTGGTAAAATATTATTTAACTATGGGTAATTCTGAAGAAGAAAGGAAAGACATGTATAAATTTTATGTTAAGACAAATAAAAAAAAGACTCAAAGAGAATATAGGCGTGTGTAGGGCTGCGAAAGAGTGGTAACTTAATTATTTAGTAACTAAATTTGGACTAAATGTATTTATTTGACAGATATGTCAGATTTTATGGCTTATTGATAAAATCAACAAACGTAGCGATATCGCGTAATAATGATAAAGCTTAAGGTGCTCGCCCACTAGCGGGACGCGGAGCGACGCGACGCGATTAAATGTAACAGGGATACTTTACATGTAAACAAACTGAAACCCGCCCATCTAGGCGAGGCATCGCGACTCCTCGAGACAAGTCAGGAGAGCAAGCAAGCGACAATGTCGCGTGGCATTCGAGTCTCATCGGCCTTCTTCGGGTATCATCGTAAAGAATCTTACATGTTGCTCTGTTCTATTATCACTGCATTTGTTCATTTGTTGTTATTTTTGTGATATTTGTATTTTATTATTATTATAATTCTTTTAAATTTATCTAAATAAAAAAGTTGTTTAGTGGATTTTGATTTCAATGTAGGTGAAAGCAACTTTTTTTGTGCTCTATAGACGTCTGTATTAAGCTGAGAAGTTCAAAAAACTTTTTTTATGACATGGAAAAGTGTTTAAATTTTTTTTTTGCATCGTTTCTCAAACCTGGAAATAAGTGATAGAATTCACCACACGCATTTTTCTTTCGATTAATTTCATGGACCGAAACTCTCATTTTCTTTTTCTTTTCTTCCTCCGCCATAGCAGCAATTGGTCCAAACACAAAAATATCCTCGACCGATGAGTTCTCCATGACAACACGCAACCGACTGCCACATTTTGGAAAATTTCGCGTCGCTTCGCGTCACCCAGTGGGCGGACAACCCTGTCGCGTCGCGTCGCGCTAGTGGGAGAGCACCTTTATGGTTTTTTTGCCTTTTTGTAATGTAACCATTAAAATCAGACATGGGGTATGCTACATTAAAATTATTTAGAATTTTAAGGAAAATGCAAATTTCAAATAAAAAATTAGGAGACTCAATTGAAATAAAATAGTACGACCATGTCCAGATATTCTAAAACACCCTGTACGAGTGTAAGTTTTTTTAATATTTTAAAACATTAAACTTTTCTACTAAACTCATATTTTCCAAACGTCAAATAAAAAAGTTAATGGAGGTCACATTTAAAACCGGACACCCTGTATATGTTAATTGTATTACAGAAAAAATAAATTGTATGGCCAGAAAAACAATAATTTGGAGAACTTTTCTACATTAAAACATAACTTAATTCTAACTGAAACTTTTTATGCCTAAGTTGCAAGGTAAACAGTTACTGTAATAAAAGATTTTTTCCTGAGAGTTCATCCATCTCTTTAAAATATTCAAAACTAATTTTTTGTGCCCCAGTGTTTTTTGTTGTTTTTAAATATATATATATATATATATATATATATATATATATATATATATATATATATATATATATATATTTTTTTTTATTATTTTTTTTTTTTTTTCAGATATTTGAATTTATTTTTACACTGCTCACTACTGTATTTGCCTAGATGTTGGGATATTTGTTCTCAAACATTTTCATTTATACTTGTTTTACCTTCAAAGAGTTTCTTCTTTTAGCCTCAAAATATTCTTTCGGCTTCAGGAAGTTTTTACAGTGTGATTACATTCATTATAATTGGGCAGTTCTGAATTCAGTGACTGTAAATAAATAAAAATTTATTACAAAATATTCTTCCATTTTGTCATCATTTAAAATTACACTTTTTTTTAGTATGATGGCCTTACAAACTGGTGTATTGGCCGCGAAAGTTTATAGTGCATAATTAAATATTTTTATTAGGGTCATAAAAAGAATAAAGGTCAAAATTTATTTTATTACAAACATATGTTTGTGTGCAATGTATATTTACTATTATTCAGAAGGTAATATAACCAAATAGATCAGAAGAGTAGGATAAATATTAATCAAAACAGGGACACACGCTTCTCACCCAGGGGTCTATCAAGGCATTTTTAAATAACATACAGTGTGGACCCGGATTGAAGGGAAATACATTTATGGTAAACATGATTCTGGTTAGACATGATCTGTAGTTTACGTTATTTTTTTAATTTTAATGTATTATTAATGAAAAGATTAATGTCTTTAAAGATTTTGGAATTATTTGAAAAATTCTAAATCATAAAGGATCTAATCTTATAAACAACAAAAAATGGAGAAGTAAAATACTGCTTTTTTGTACCTGAGGCTCATTAGTCAGTGTGGTATAGTATGATTGTTGTGTACTTTAAGAACATTTGGGAGAGGAGGAGCTATATAAATCATCTTTGTGGTTACTTTGTATCAGTTAGTCTAGGAGAAATCGGCGCATGAGTACCGAAAACTTCTCTACCTCGATTTTTTTTTTTTTTCTTTAAATTGCCCTATTGATAATATAAACGCATGTTGCCATGGGGCAACCTGGTGCCATATTGTTTAAACCGAAATTGTTTAAAGTATTGCAAGAAATTATAATTTTAAACCGGACGAATTCCTTACTGAAATACAAATAAAAAAAGTCCCATGACTTTTCACGATAAAGTTAATATTTTTGGAGATATGAATTTTTAAATGTTCGAAAAATCTCAAATTTGGGTACTTTTGACCCATGAAAAATGTATATGAAAAAAGAATAAAATATAAAAAATATTTATTTTTTTACCCTGTATACAGTAAATAATAATATTCTTAATGAAGATTTTAAAACATTTCATTGTTTATACTTGTTTTTTTATTGTTTATTACGCACGCTTACAAGTAAAATAAAGCTAACAACTTTTGTAACATTGATTTTAGGAAAAAAACTTATAAAAACAAATTGTAGATAATTTAATTATTTATAATAATTTTAGGAAAGGTAATAGTTTTTAAGATAAATGATAAATAATGATTCAGGACACAGGGAGGCCGATGCGTCGTATGGGTTAGAGAGACGCATACTTGTGAGCGCGCGTAATAAACAATCAAAAAACAGATATATACAATGATTTTTTCTAAATCCTAATTATGGATATAATTAATTATTAGATAAAGAATAGAAATAAATATTTTTATTATTTTTTTTAATATATTTTTCATGGGTCAAAATTACCCAAATTTGAGATTTTTTGAACCTTTAAAAATTCATATCTCCAAAAATATTTACTTAATCATAAAAAGTCAGACCTTTTTTATTTGTATTTTAACAAAGAATACAAAAAAGTTGTCCGGTTAGAAAATAACAATTTTTTGCAATTGTTTAAACAATTTCGGTTTAAACAGTATGGAACCAGGTTGTCCCATGGTAAGATGCATTTATATCATCAGTAGGGCAATTTAAAGGGAATCGTATAAAAAATAATAAGATGGAATAGTATTTGGTACTCATGCGCCGATCCCTCCTAGACAAAGTTGCTCATAGATTTTAAATATGTTGAAGCCAAAAAAAGGTTTAAGAATTGAAAAACACTTAGTAAGTTATTCGAAATAAACGAAAAACAAATAACAAATCTTTTGACAAAGATAGGGCTGTACCGCCGTCAATTTTCAATACCCTTGTGTCCCAAATTTGGCCTACATGTATTGCTATCTCATTAACTATACACATTTATGTCAAACCTTTATAAGAAAGGTCAAGTATTAATGTATCAGACCAATTCTACTAAAAATTGGGATAAAAACCAAAAATTTTGTCGTTTAATTTTGTTCTTTTACCTTATATAGAAAATTTATAATTGCAATAAATATTTTGAGGATGGTCTGGCAAACAGTTGTGTCAAAAATAGGAGAGCCATACCTAAATTTTTATATTCTACTGATCAAAACTTTTTCAAATAGTAAAACATGGTAGCTATGTCTTATACATCAACTCTACAAAAAAAAAAGAAAAAATATTTAAAAAAAATTGGACAGGTCACAGGTCGCCAGACCGTTGGCTTATTAATTGTCTAATATTCAAAAAGCAATAAAGTCTATTTTTCTACTTACGTTGCGCACGCAAATGAGTGCGCAAAGTTTAACTTTGCGCACGGAAACTCTTTGCGCACGCATTTTTGTTCTGCATATTTGCCGTATTTATGGTCGATTTTTTAATGTATTAATAACTTCTGGATGAAATAATATAAAAAAAGGGTTCTGCATATTCTTTTATTGTGCTTTATTGAATTTTAGATACATTTGGCGCTAAGTAAATATCCCATATCAATTTTCTTTATAATCATTTTAATATTTTTCCATGCACCATGTATTTCATAGACACCATGCTAAAAATAAAAAAATCAAAGAATTTTTCTTGTTGCTGCAGCAACCAACTACAAACATTTTCTAATGTCACGAAAGCATCAGAAAATTCGGTAAAAAGTTTAAAATAAGTTTCTTAGAATGGAGAAAGAATTGCCAGACGATGTTTTAAAAGCCGCAAGTTTGGCCAACTTAGTGCTCCTGCCGGCAAAATCAAAAGAAAAGTACGAGAAACAGTATAATTCATTTGAAACATGGTGTGAAGAAAAAGGCGTTAGAACTTTGAAAGAGGAGGAACTTTTAGCCTATTTCCTCAAATTAAGCAAGAATTTAGTCCAAATACTTTATGGTCAAAATACTCCATGCTGAAAAGTGTTTTAAAGATCAAGAAAAACGTAGATATCGGCAAGTTTTATAAGTTAGCAGCATTTATTAAGAAACAAAATGTAGGCTTTCGGCCAAAAAAGTCAAGGATTTTTTCAAAACAAGAAATAGCTACATTTATTAATGAAGCACCTGATGAAATATATGTTTTGATAAAAATTGTGACCATTTTCGGACTTGCTGGCGCCTGCAGACGAGAAGAACTCGCAAAAATGAAAACATCCGACATCGAGGACAAAGGCAACCTAATTGTTGTGAAGATTCCAGACGCAAAAAACTATACTTCACGTACTTTCGTCCTGTCTGAAGAGATCAACAACGGAAAGTATTTGTTCTTATATCGAAGTATACAGCATTACGGCCACCGACAACACATCAACGGTTTTTCGTATATTTCAAAAGGGGAATTTGCACACAACAATGCGTTGGGATCAATACATTGGAGAAGATGCCTTCTGAGATAGCAGCATTTTTAAAGTTGCCGAATCCAGAACTATATACCGGCCACAGCTTCCGGTGATCTTCTGCAACGTTACTTGCAAATGTCGGAAAAGGAATCATAGATATAAAGCAGTTAGGCGGTTGGAAATCGACAACGGTAGCCGAGGGATACATTGAAGAATCAACAGGCTACAAAAAGGGGTTAAGTAAAAAAATTAAACTGCAACAAGCCAAAAGCTCTCAAGAAGCCAGATAAAATGTCCTGTTCCACAGACTGCTGTTCAATCAGCTAAAACACAAGATTTCGTCTTAACATCGAGCAGCGAACCATCATCGACGTTACTAAGAAATCATTTGAAATCGGCCATAAATCTTCAACTTGCAACTAATTGTACTTTTAACATTAATATTGTTAATAATAATTAATAATAGTTTTTTTTTGTATAATCAATTAAAATAAAAATTTAATTATTTACTTTGGATTTTTAATTTTTACTGAAATATTCGTATATTTCTAGTAATAATATTCTTTAATAAAACGCTCGTAGAAAAAGTATTCGCAAGTAGAAAAAGTATTGTTCCTAATACTTGCGCAAAGTGACTTTTCCTCACTTAAAGCTTATCTAAAGTCTCACTGCTTTGGCGTGCGAAAAGTATCACTTTGCGCACTTATTTGGAAAATAACTATTTTGTACTTATTCTGGTTCGGCCCCTTTTACGACGGTCGCTGCTTGGCCTCACATTACTAGAACAGCGGGTCTGTGTTTTGTAAGACGTCTTTCATATTATGTTTCGTTAAAATATATGTAGCTTACCGATTAGTGTTATATTTTGAAGAGTAGATCTAAAAAAATGAAGTTAAATGACAATTTGAATAAAAATTGTGTTCGATATAGCCTTGATTATTATTTTCTTTTATGGAGAGTCGGTATAAAATCAATAATAAATCCTACAGATATTATCACGTACTTCTGCGTTTTTCGCCTGCTAAACAAACATAATATGGTTAAGGCTTTTTTGATCTAAAAATAAGGGCTTCTGGTCTTATACGTTGAGATGAGTTTTGAAATTGAAAAACGTTCACGAACTTCTGCGGTTTTGTTAGGCTTCACGGCTTATTTTAAATTGATCAGAACCGGACTAAACTGATAACATGTTCTCTCTCTGTACATTATCTTTGATTTTTTTAAGAAATATACATAGAGAGCAAGCCTTATCTGTTTTTGTTGGATGTACCGGGTGTCCAAATAAGAAAGGCTCGGTGTATCTCAGAAAATGTTTATCGCGCAGTATTGGGGGAAAAATATTTTTTGTAAAAGTGGTCAAGAGAAATAGCTGAAAATAATTTTCAAGTTTCTGAAATGGCCGCTAAGGGGCGTAACTGGAATCTTGAATCTAAAAAAGGGATTTTTGTGTCAATTTTGCTCTATTAACCTAACAAAAAAATACCTGATCTTTAAAGTCGAGCATAATTTAAACCTTTTTTGTTTGACAATTTTTGCTGTATCTCTAAAAATAAAATGGTATTTAAAGGTTTTCATAAAAAACATTCTGTATCTTCAAAACGGCTAAGCCGATTTTAACAAGCTTAAGATAGTTAAAAAGAGCTATTATTGGACTATTAAAGGATATTTTAGAAAATGTACGTTTTAGTTTAGCGTCGGGGGGGGGGTCAGAAGGGCCTGCCCCGCCACTTTTTGGAACTCCTTATAGTTTTTCCCACTTTTAACATAAAATTGTAAAGCTTATTCGCAAACACCAAAATAGTACATCTGTGCCTTTACTATTCTACGCTACTCATTACTAAACTCTATCTGATTCTAAAATTAAAAGACATTTTTTAGAACTTTTAGATTAGATTTAGATGCAGCGACAAAAATATTGATTTTAAAGAAATGATACAATCAAAAATTTGCAACTATCTTTCTCCTCAAATTCAGAATAAGATGATTACCCTGCATTCTGAGATTATTATAAAAGACATAGTTCGTGAAATCAACAATTCCAAATTTTACTCTATTATTGTGGATGAAACCACAGACATAGCACACATGGTGCAAATTGCAATAGGATTTCAATATGTAAAAATTGCAAAAAAATATACCTGTAATTAGGGAAAGGTTTTTAGGCTTCATTGATTGCCCTGATATCTCATTCACTATTCAGGTCAGTAAATGAATACTTGAGCAAAATTGACGTTTCTTTGGATTATCTTAGGTTTTAAGCTTACAATGGTGTCTCAAATATGAGCGGTAAATTTAATGGTTTATCTGCAAAATTTAAAAAAATAGAACATAGAGCACTTTACGTCTACTACCATGCTAACCTATTAGAACTTGCTGTTTCTAGATGCTGCGAAAACATAAAAAAAAGGTATACGTAACACCAAACACGTTGTATAATATTTAGAAGCATCAGCAAAGAGGCATGATATTTTTCAAAAGATAGTATCGAAGGTATGTCCTGAATCAAGTATAAAGGTTTTGAAGAGCCTTTCTTAATCGCGGTGGACAGTACGACATATCTATCAGTCAAAACTTTGTTGAAACTTTTGCCCGCTGTAATTAAAACTTTAAATATTGTTTCTATGGACACAAATAACGCAAAAGTAGCACCTGATACTTCAGGAGCATTAAAAACAATTTTAAGTGAAGAATTTTTGTTCTGTTTTATTGTACTTGAGTTAGTACTGGGTGTAACTGTCATTTTGTCCAAAGAATTGCAGTCACCACAGCTCAATATTTCGACAATTTTTCTGAAGGCAAAAGCAAATGTTCAGTGGCTTTTGAATTATTGAACCCACGCTTGTTCCAATGATCTTTTCCATAAAATGAAGACTCATTCAACGGAAATTTAATCATTAGGGTATTCTGTAAATGAACTTTCTTTACCCAGACAGAGAAAGATTTCAAAAAAGTTAGATGAACAACACGACAACGGTTTTATTTTTCCTAATGTTCAAGATTTTATGCGTACAATTTTTTCCGGCACTCGATGTCATGGCTGAAAATATTAAAACAAGTCAACGAGGAGATTTTTCTCGCCGTTAAGAATTTTAAAAGATTTCCTTCACAATGGGAGAAGAAAAGTTGATAGGGTTAGCTTTAATGTAGGTATTTGAAAACAAAATTCGTTGAAATTAATGAAAACAGAAGGATTAGAAATTCTAACTGAAGTATTTTCTGGTAACAAGATTCAAAGAATGATGTTTTATTAAAATATGTATATTTATTTGTTAGATATGTCCTGCATTCTTGGGGTTTTTTAATGTTTAAATATAATTAAATATTATTAATAAGTATTTATACTTGTTATTATTTCTGTTTGTTTAAAAATTTTATGGGCCCCCCACTTTCACAGGTCACGCTACGCTGCTGATTAAACTTAAAACACATGTTATATAACATACCATACCACATAAAAGTATAAAATAAATATAATATAAATAATATAAAATATATAAAAGTTAAAACCATCCAAAAAAGTGGAGTCTTTTCCAAAATTTTCTGGATTGTCTTGGGGATAAGGTCAGGCAATATATAAAAACAGTTGCTTACTAAGCAATTTTCATCCAATTTATGTCAATTACGACGTTTCGGCCTGAAAGGGCCTTCATCAGGTATATAATATGTATTTTTTTATAACAACAAATCAATCTGCAATACAAAAATTTTTGATTGAAATTTTACCTATACACTATATCAAAATTTAATCTTACCTTAAAACTAAGGGGCTTCTCATGAAAAACACTCATTTTTGTTGTTGTGTAATGTACATTTAAAACTTGAAATGACAAACAAACACTTGTCTATTATACTGGCCATCGCGGACTGCACTAAAGGTTAAAAAAATCATAAAAATGTTAGTACGGCTCTGATTCCCGCACAGGTTTAATTCAATCCATTATTCAATTTTATGAATGATTTGTTTGCTTTAGTCATAAGATTGTTTGTTGTTCGAAACCATCACTAAATTTACCTGAAAAGCATCAGGATGCGGTTTCTTTGTAATATTGAATCGAATTAAAAATTTGTGCTTAAAGAATCGGATAAATAACTTTGTTTCGGTTCATTCCTAATTTTACTTCCATTACTTTATTGTAGATTTTTTTTATATAAAATATTAATTTGTTTCTTTACATCAATACGAAGAAGTTCCTATTTGAACAAAACGCTTTTTGTAACCAAAGATAATAAATAAAGTAAATCACGGCGCGGCGTCTCTATTATCTGGCGATCCCCATTACCGTTGGGTGCTTTTTTAGGAAAAACTGTAAGAAAATATCAATAATATATTCCCAAAACTCAGATACTGCTTACGAAATTTTTAATTGTATTTTTTACTCGACTTGTTTTTGAGAATGGGAAACAATCAAATTTACTCTCTTGTATCCCTTTTTAAAGTAGTTAAACTGGCCTTATTTTGTTTTCTATTATATATAGAAGTATAAGTCAAAAAATGTGCAAAGTAAATTAATGTATCATTAAATTAAACAATAACTAAAATAATATTTCAAATGTTTATTTAAAATATTTTTGCAATTATTCTAAGCTTTTAAATAACTTTAATAAATCACAAAAATGCCAAAATTTTTTAAAGAAAAATTTAAATTCTTTTAATTATTGTTTAATTTAAATTAGGTCATTTTTCAATTTTTCATACACGTACCAATTAGTTATTAATAAATATTAAAAGTTATAATTTATTTTTCTTTTGAATTTTCTCCATAACCATAACAATTTACCAAATATTTGGCCTTTTAATACATTTTTTTTTATTTTAACGAGTTTTTCTATATTGTCGGTTCCTGTATAAGGCTTAGCTAAAATTTATTATCAGTGTGAAAACTGACTCGAAAAGCTTTGTTGAACAATATTTTTTACCATGAAATTATTTCTATCCTGGTAAAAATTTTACTAAACAGGTACTTTTTAAAACACTTTCTTGGGCAAATGTTTTAGTTCTGTCAGATTGTGTAAATCATAGGTGTGTATAAGCAGAATATTATATATATATATATATATATATATATATATATATATATATATATATATATATATATATATATATATATATATATATATATATATATATGATATATATATATATATATATTATAATATGAATATAATCCGACTATTGAAATAAATTTTGTATTTTTTTAGTTTAAATATGATACTTTTATATATATAAATATATATATATATATAATATATATTATATATATATATATATATATATATTTTATATTTTTTATATATATATATATTTTTTTTATTTAATTTTTTTAATTATTATATTAAATTAGCTTGTGCTAACCCAAAAAAGTGTGAAATTAAGTTAAGACTGTTAACAAACATTAAAAAGCATAAAGTTTGATTCCTAAAAGAATCCTAACCCACAACCTTTTTAAAATGACCTCCGCCACATTTTATTATAGTGAATAGACATAAGCAGCTTAGCACTTTTAGCAACTAAGTTTTTAAGCGTTATATTCCCAAAATATTATAGACGTGAATAGAACTAACCCACACATTCAAGGGCAGGCCCGTGGATGCTGAGTATCTCTTTATCTCTATTTGGTGACGTTAGTTAAAAAGGATCAATGGGATCAATATACACGCAGAGCCTACTAAATTACCTATTCGAAATTGCTATTATTAGTTGCAATGTGTTTTAAAATAATATTGCACGCATTTTAGTGGTGTCTGTTTTTTGTTTGTAAAAATGTTATCAAGGGGTAAAATACTGGTGCAAAGAGCACTGGAAATGAGATAAAATGATAAGGAAAAGTCTGAAGCAACAAAAGACATAATAAGATCTCACATTAAATCTTTACCCTTAGTTGCTTCACATTGCTGTAGGAGCACTACAAAGAGGGAGTATTTGCTCACAGGATTATCTGAAAATGAATTATATTTAGACTATAAAGATTATTGTGTAGAGCTTGGAGTAGCACCAGAAAAAGCTAGTTTTTATAAACACATTTTCACTTCTGATTTTAATATTGGTTTTCATCGACCTAAAAAGGATCAATGTGATTATTGTGCCGAGTTTAAAAACAAAAATAATGATGAAAGGCTAAAAATGCAAGATGATATTAATGCGCACTTAACCAGAAAAATTAAGGCTAGAGAAGCAAAACAAGTCGACAAAAATAGAACAAAACTTGATAAGTTGTTTGTCTGTTTTGCTGTAGATATGGAAAAAAATTCTTTTAACACATTCATTACAAATAGAAAAGCTATACTATACCCAAAAACTAAAAACGTTTAACTTTACAGTGTATAATTTAGGGACTACCCAAGCTGATAACTTTATGTGACATGAGGGTGTTGGTACCAAAGGTTCGTCAGAAATTGCAACCTGTTTGTGGAAACTTTAAAATGGCCTTGGCACTGAAGTAAAAGAAGTTAAATTCTATGCTGACACAGCATCGGGCAAAATCGTAACTGCATTAATGCTGTTATGTTTTTACGAGCTGTACAATTGCTACCGATTAAAATTATAAATCAAAAATATTTGGAGTTACAACACTCTGAAATGGAGTGCGATAGTGTCCATTCTGCTATTGAAAACCGTGGTAAAAAATAGATATTTACACACCAGAGGGTTGGTACACCCATTTTACAATGTTATCGAATTGAACTATACAGATTTCTTAAATTTTAAATCTTTTTTCAAAACTGTAGTGATAAACAAAAAAGATAAAAGTAATCTTAATTGGTTAAAAGTAAAATGGATTCAATATAGGGAAGAACAACCTAACAAACTATTTTTTAAAGAATGTCTTAATAATTTTGAATTCCGTTTCATACCGTTAGATTTTTTCACTTCTTAAAATAATATCACAGAACAACCAAATTTATTGCAGTGAATGGAGCTAAGCCACATAACACCTAAAATAATGTTTATTATCCTAACATAAAGATACTCCATAAAAAGTATAATCCTTAAACAAAAATATCAAAAAATTGTTATGTTTTGTCCTGGTTTTACAGCTTTAGAGAAGAAAATATGAGTTTTTCGATGACAAACTTTTTTAAAAGCGCGCTAGCTTCATTTTTTTTTATGTGGGTTAGAACAGTTCACCACCAAAGCGACGATATATATATATATATATATATATATATATATATAAATATATATATATATATATATATATATATATATATAAGTGTCCACGCAGTTCTTGCCATATGGGAAAATTTTTACTGACAGTCGAAACAAAATCATTTTGATGTAGAAAAGTTCTGTATTTAAAAACTAAAAATACCAGCAGTATACAGAGTAGCGACAAAAACGTAAAATTTATCCAAGACTAAAGTATCCTTATTTTGCAATATTCAAAGAAAAGTTATTTAAAGGAATTATTTAGAATTAATTTTTATATCTATTCGAAATCACAGCCACCTACGAAAAATATATTTTTGTATTTCAGTAAATCAGAACGGAATAAAAAGTAAAAGCTTTAATTAAAACAAATTAATGTATCACTTATAACAAAAGAAAATTAGTATAATTCAAATTTTAATATAGCCACCTTCTTTTTCCATGCATTTTCTGTTAACTTGGAGAATTTTGAAACAACTTTTCTCAAAACAACTTGAGGGATTTCTCGAGCACACTGGGTTATTATCCTTTCTAAGCTATCAATATTTTGAAATGGTCGGTGAGAATACACTTTTTCCTTTAAATATCCCCAAGGAAGTAATTCAGTGGGTTCAGGTCGGGTGACCTCGCCGGCCAATGAATTTCTGAAAATCTTCCTATCCAACGCCCCTGGAACATTTCCTGAAGAAACTCGTTAACAGCTCGAGAACTATGGCATGGCGCACCATCATGCTACCACAAAGTATTTCTAATGTCGTGGAAGGTTAAAAGTCAGACAATGATTTCCCAAAAAATGAAGTAAACATACATTATATTACCCGGAAGAAAAATGGGCCTATCAGTTGATTATCTAAAATTCCGCACCACACATTTGTCTTAAAAGAAAACTGATCCCGACACTGGATAACAAACCGCGGGTTAGCTGTACTCCACCATCGATAGTTCTGGGAGCTAACAACTCCATTTGACGTAAAACAAGCTTCGTCAGAAAAAATTATTTTTCTATAAAGATACGGGTCGTCTTCATGCATACCTTGATACCAAGCTGAAAAATCAAACCGAAAATCAAAGTCTCCAGGATGCAATGTGTGGACAAAGATGGGTTTATAGGGATGAAAATGATTTGCTTTAAGAACTCTTCCAGCAGTAGATTTACAGACTGAGCGTCTTTCATTTCCAGGAAGTACTTTTTCCATATTTCTCAAGGAAATCTTGGGATTTTCAACAACGGCTTGGATAATTTGCAAGTCAAAATCTTCATCATCTTCGACCTGAACTTGATTTTTTTATTGAATCTGTTTTCTACACTTCCACTACCTTTAAATTTTGCCATTATGTGTCCAACAGTTTGATGAGATACAGATATTTCAGGATGCCTTTCATTGAAAATCTCATGGCTTCTCTAAAGGTTTTGTAGTTGTCCCCACAATTAAAACAATTTCAATCTTCTGTTCCGTGGTTAGTTTTGGAGGCATAATAAATCAAAATGATAAATGGATAAACTGAATTTATAACTGTACTTCTGACTAGAAATAATGTCAGTGTTTATGTCAGTTATTATTGGCATAGTTACCTTCAGGTCCGATAATTACCTTTGTTAATTTTTGACAAAATTTTTTAATGTAAAATAAAAAATACCCTTTTTTCGTAGGTGGCTGTGATTTCGTAATTAGATATAATTTAAATCCTTTCTAAATAATTCTTTATAACTTTTCTTTGAATATTGCAAAATAAGGGTACTTTAGTCTTGGATAAATTTTACGTTTTGTCGCTACTCTGTATACTGCTGGTATTTTTAAACTTTTTGCGTAGGGATTTTTAGTTTTTAAATAAGCAGAACTTTTCTACATCAAAATGATTTTGTTTCGACTGTCAGTAAAAATTTTCCCATATGGCAAGAACTGCGTGGGACACTGTATATATATATATATATATATATATATATATATAAAAAAAAAAAAAAAAAAAAAAAAAAAAAAAAAATTTTTTTTTTTTTTTTTTTTTTTTTTTTTTTTATATATAATAACTACAAAAATAACTAAAAAAAAATTCGCCAAAACTAATGTTTGGTGCATTTTTTTTACTTTAGAAAGTTAGTCCTTTTTTCCGAAGAACATTTTAAAAAATGGTATTTTTCGGAAATCCGACTTGTCGCATAATTTTTTTTTATGCAAAACGAATGCGCCAAAACTAATGTTTTGGCGCATTTCTTTTTACTTTAGTAAGTTAGTTCTTTTTGCCGAAGAACATTTTAAAAAATGGTATTTTCCGGAAACCCGAGTTGTCGCATAGGCATTTTTTAAATACCGTTACTCGTAATTTCAAATAATAATTTTTTATGTGAAGTTATTTTAATTGTAACATTAAATTGTTTAAACGGTAAAAATTAATATTTGAAATTCCGAGTTACGGTATTTAAAGAATGCCTATGCGACAACTCGGGTTGTGGTTAGTTGTGGTTAGTAGAAATTTTCTTCGAAAAAAGGACTAACTTACTAAAGTAAAAAAAAATGTGCCGATACATTACTTTAGGTCTGGAAAACCTGTTTTTAAATGGTTAAGAAAAATTTTTCAAAAAAAAATATTTTTACGGAAAAAAAAATGTGCAAAAAATGCAAATTTTTGTTTTTATCCAAATGGCCCAAAAAAGCCATAAAATTAAATTCTAAACAACTTTTTCTTATAAAATTTTTCGATATTTTGACAAATCGGGCAGTTTCGGTCAACCAACCTAACAAAATTCAAATTTACTGCCAAATAACAAATTACAATCGGGATCGTTCATGAGGTTTTGGTTTTAAGTGATGCAAAGTTGATCTGCAAAATCGACTTTTTTTAAATGTCATATAATTTAATTTATATATATATATATATATATATATATATATATATATATATATATATATATATATTTTATATATATATATATATATATATATATATATATATATATATATATATATATATATATATATATATATATATATATATATTATTTATTATTTTATTTTTTTAATTGTAAAATTTGAAGTTGAATCTGTTCAATAAACGGTATTATCTTTTGGTGTCTTGTTTACTTGCACTTTTTGCTACACATAGTAAATTGCAATTTTTTGTTTACGGTTTAAAATGGAAAATACTATTTTATTAGTTTATTTCAATGATGTCAATATGGCTCTGCATCGAAATAAAAGTTCAAACCTAAACTCTTGGTTTTCGTTTCTTCGCAAAAGATGGTTTATTCTATTGCGGAAAAAGATGGAATTTGGAAAACGGTATATGCGCCAATATTGCAGCTCAATTATTTAACTAAATCCGGATGAGATAAGCATGTAAACAGAAAGCACGTTTTAAAGCTGGTGGATAAGTTTATAAATCGATTTCTTGGTTCTCACGCTTGACTGGGTTTAGTATTGTTCTTGGATTGCCATCACGCCTGACTGGGTTTGCCATCGTCCCCGTGTTTTTGTCCAGGACCCATTGCAATTATTATAATTGGGTTCCTCCTGGTGGGTTTCCCCTTGAGAGGGTTTACCATTTTTCTTGGATTGCCATTACGCCTGATTGGGTTTACCATTAAATAAAAACTTCTTCTCGGACTTCCATTGTCTTTATTTAATTTTTCCACAACGTTTCGAACAGTAAGTATCTCTGATCATTTTTAAGTGAATACTAAATATCTAAGCCTATGACTAATGCTCATTTTTATGATCTACTAAGCTTGACTTTTTTCCTGTAAGTGAACAGAGGTTGCCAATGGAAATCTAAACTTGGTTTACTATGAATATGGGAATTGTTATTAATAATAGCACTTTCGTTTCTTCCAGTGGGATTCTCTAAGAACAATTCCAGCATCTTTCCAATTAGTATTATGATCTTTAGACCATGCATGTTCCGCAACACCTGACTTGTCAGTCTCGCCCATTCGAGTATGTTTTTGATGTTTCTTAATTCTAACTTCTAAAGGTCTCTTTGTCTCACCAATATTTAGATCACCATCTTCACAGGGTATTTGATAAACAACTTCTTTTCTTGTATTCAAAGTACTCGGTTTTGTTTTAGTAAGAAAACTTCTAAGGTTGTTGCGGGAAGAGAATGCTGTTTTAATGTCGTATTTTCTTGCTATCCTTTTGACTTTTTCAGAAGTTCCTCGCATTTAAGGTATAGTAAGGATCTTCATTTCTTGTTTGTTGTATGTATAACCTGTTTTTTATTTCGAAACTTTAGATAAGTTAACATAATTAGATACATATTTCTAATATAGTTAAACAATAATTCTAAATGGCACAGTAAAACTATAAAAATAAAATATAATAAGATTTTAATTTTTTTATTGATTCTTTAATTTAAATTTTTTATAGAATTTGTAAATGTAAAGGACGACCATTAGGTACTATAATAGGTGCAAAATCAAATCATAACTTTCCCTAAAACAATATATTTTAGAAAGCATATAGGTTAAAATAATTTTATTTTCTCTTTTAGCCATTTTGTCTCTTTCAACACCGCAATTTTCAGTCAAATGTCATCCAATTCTGGCAAATGAACATTCGGATTGTTATTCATGGTCTGGGACCTATTCGTGCTCCTTGCGCCATGAATTTACATACTAAAACATATCTACAATCTGAAACCAATTCCGAGCCACTTTGTACCTTCTGAATCGTCGCAGAATTCTCACTTTTCTTCAAATACAAAGTTAAAATCTCCGTGCGTGGCTGTTCTCAGACTTTTCGTCTTTCAAAGAATTATAATGTGAGGGTCTGTTTCTTTACTTTCCGTATTCTTTCCCTATGGAAAAGTGGTGATTTTATTTCGGTAATGAATAAACGTGCAGGTTATACAGAGTGTGCACCGCCATATTTCAGGAGGTGATTTCTCATTGAAAAATATAAACAAAAGTGTTTATAAATATGGGTTCGAAAAAGCATGTTTCCAAGGCACAGGGGGACCTTTTTTTAAAAAATAGTTTTTTTTTTAAATATTTTAAATACCATGTAGCCAATTTCTTGCCAAATTCCGAGCCAAATTGTTAATGTTATTTCTAGTAATAAGGGCCTAATTTAGGCCTACTTACATTAAAATTATTAAGTCCAGTGGCGTCTCAGTGGACACCGTATCAAAAATAATTGTGAAAAAGATGTACGGCACTGACTTGTTTGCAATGTTTAGATATATTTTATATATTAAGCAATTAAAAATAAAACTTTTCAGTTGCTTGAATTTTTTTTCGTTTTTGATAAAAAAATTAAAACCAATTGATTGCAAGTCTTTGGACTCCTTTAATAAATAAGTCTACTTGCAAATTGATTTATTATTATTAAACAATTGAACATAAAAAAAAACTGTCCAAAAGGCCATCGACCGAGGTCTTTTAGCCTTTAATTTTTACAAATTACTTATTTTATTCTAAACTAACTATTAATAATTATGGCATACAAAACAAGGCTATTTACAAAAAAAAACAATATATATGTACATACGGCAGTGGTTACAAAGATTAGGGTGTTTAAAATAACGAAAAAAACTAAATTTAAAATTAATATAAGAAAATAAGTAATGATTAAAGTTTATTTCTATAGTGTAGCAAAGTTTAAAATACAGTTTTTTCTGGATACTGTCTCCTCCTGGTGTAGTTATCTGGGAAGTTTAAAATGAGGGTAAAGCTGACTGGTCGACTGGCAATTTTTTTGGTAAGTGTTTTCATTCTCTCTGAAATAGGCTATTCCTGTCCTTTCATACAAATTTGCATTTGCTGGATTATGCAGTGGATTATCTGGATGTCTCATCTTTGTAATTGTGCGGAGACTTGTTCGTTCCGCTACTTCTATTGTTGTAGCAGATGTCTTTCTACAGGAATTACATTTTATTGGACCATAACCGATAATTGGTCGGCAAAGCATCTTGTATATATGGCAGGCAGTCTTGATATTAATTCCATGGTTTTTATGTTAGAGACCAAAAATGTTTGCTTCTCTCAATCATTTTCTTTTTCATATTTGTCAAGTGGTGTTTGAAATTAAGCTTATTGTCAAACCTGATGCCTAGGTATTTTATATGTGGGTGTGGGTTTATTTAATGGTTCTGTATTTGTACAGATGGTGACGAATTTCGTATTTTATGGTAAAATAGTATGAACTGTGTCTTTATAGGATTAACTTCTAGCTTCCATCTTTGAAACCAAGTAATAATATCATTTAGTGTGATTTGTAATGTTTGTACCACTTTTTCTATCTTTTTATGATGTACCACAATGGGGGTGTCATTAGCATATTGTAGCACATATGGCTTTTCTGGTAATACCTGATTTATGTGAGTAAAAATATCATAAGCAAAAATATTGTAGAGCAAATGCGATAGTGGTGATCCTTGGGGTACTCCTTGTTCACAGGAAAAAGGGGTTGAAAAGGCGCCGTTCACTCTCACAGCACTCCAAAAAGTGCTTGACGATGAGTATTAAATAGTTCATAAAGTTTAAAAAGAATACCTCTGTGCCATACACTATCAAACGGCTTTTTTACATCCAAGAAGACGGCAGCACTACTTAGCCTCATCATATTTGCAGCTTGGATATTTCATGTTAAAATGGTGAGTGGGTGGATAGCGGAGTGATCGAATGTAAATTCAAATTGATGAAGGGGTATTTGTGTCCAATAATTTCTTTTGTTACTCTGTTGCGAACGATCTTTTTAAAGTTCTTTCCTAATACAGGTAGAACTGTAATGCCCCTATAATCTTCTGCTCTAGATTTATCGAGCTGGGGTTTAGGTATTGTTATAACTATTCCCTTTTTCCACGCGTCCAAAAATACACTGTTGCTTAGACAGCACCCATACATTTCTTTAATTTTTGCATGAATCTCAGGTTTGAGCTGCCGTATAATCTTTCGAGTGATTTTATCGATTCCTGGTGTTCTGGCCAGAGAAAATAATTTTGTCATATTCGTCATCTTTAATCTGTATTATGTTGTGTTGATGTTCTGTATGAATAAATTGTTTAAACCATTCATCTACCATAATCTCTTGCTCATCAGCATTATCGTCTAGAGTTCTTTTATATATGTTTTCAAAATAAGTGCAAAAAACATTGGCTATTGCCTGATCGTTATCGACTAACATGTTACCTTGTTGTAGAGTTGGTACTGTTGATGATGCTGCCTTACATTTGTTAGTTTCTTAATTTTAGTCCAGTAGTTTTTTCCTTTCATTCTATTTATGCAAATTGAAATTAATTCTTTTAAGTTTTTTTTAAATGATACTCAGAGAATTGCAATTAATTGGTAATATTTTTTTTGTTTAAAAATAAAGCAAGATAGGAAAAAATATTAAGAGCAGTAGCGGATTTACATTAGGGGCACTGTGGGCTAATCCCCAGGGCGGCAAATATTCTGGGACAACAACTTTGCTTGAAAAAGTGCATTTGTCATCTTCATATTATAATAAATAAAATTACGTTTTTCATTATTAAGATTATGTTAATAATTATTCTACACGTTGCAATTTTATCAAGAAAAAAGTTTTAGTGTCTAAAAATTTTATAAATTAACAAGTCTGGAGATACAGTAGTGTCTTGCGTCAAGTGCGCGTTTAACATACGGGGCGTGAAACTACGCGTCTCTATTCTTCTATTATATGTCATTATAACCTCAGCATATATTAAACCGCACATTTATCATTATTACAGATCCGTTGACGCTTGACACGGATTTACATAATTTTTTGTGTCACTTTTAAGCATAAAAATATTCACTACATACATACCGGGGAATGATACATTACATCACTGGGTCGGTAAAATACCTTTACCGGACTGAAACTAAAATTTAGTATTTGTACTAACACGGGGTTAATTCTGAACAATTTTTATTATGCAAATTACAATAAAATTACTTATAAACGTTACCGGTAATACTGCAGTTTTAATTATTTAAAATATTTACATCCATTCTATTCTTATTATTAATAAAAGGGACGCTAAAGTAACAGACAAGACAATGAAAATTACCAAGCTAATTTGTTACTCTATGCAACCAATTTAGACATAACTAGATGAACAACTTATATTATTGTAGCTACGTTTACCTTAATTACCTTATTTTGACAATACTAGCACTTTCATATTATCCGAATATTTACACTTCAATTTACTTATCAAAAAAAGATAAAACAGTATAAAATAAAACGTTGTACGATACACGGCCGGGAAATAGTCTATTAAAGTACAAGTCTAGATGTTTACGGACAAGGCGACGGATGAGCCGAGTCCGGAATTTCTAGACGTAAATTACTATAAGAAAGAAAAGACATCAGAGTTAGTCCAAAGATTAATAGAGTTAAAATTTTATTTAACTTTCTATATTCTACATAAATTGGTACGGTTCAGACAAAAAAATAATTAGTAAAACGGTTAACCCAACTTTCCACTTATTTTAAATTTAGAAATAAATTTTACGGGAATTCTTCCAGTGAAGTGTCTTAGTTTTGCCCAGAATTTTTTTAAGATGTGAAGTGGTTTAAATATAAGAAAAACCCCAAAAATATCAATATAATAAATTTAGGTTAGTATTGCAATGCCTTTAATTTTTACGGGAAATTTTCTACTAATACAAAGAGCCTCTTAAATTTCGCGCCGTATTTTTGAAACGTGTAAAGTGGTCCAAATATAAAACAAACCAAAAATATCAATATAATGATCCGTGGTGAGTCATGGGGGGGCGTCCGATGCTTTTAAATTTTACGAGGAACTTTCTGGATATACAAGAAAGACTCCTGAATTTTTCCAGAATTTTTGAAAGATTGTACAAATATAAAAAAACAATATTAAAATTTTTCCCATAACGACATTTATCGAATAAATCAACCAATTTTGACATGTTTAGGAGCGATCAACGCCTTTTTTGTTTTTAAGTTAAGAGCTGATTAGTTTTGGGATCGGTCGGTACAGCCATTTAAAAGTTATTTTAAAAAACCTAATTTTGATTTTTTTTTAGGTTTCTTAAAATCTGCCGTTCTGCCGGACTCGCTTTGAATAGTAAAGAAAATCTAAGTTTGGTAAAGCAATTTTTTGTGTAAATGCCTAAAGTGAGGTAATTTAGTGAGCTTAAATGAAGGCACACATTTACAGCGACATCGAGTGCGCTCACCCTCACTCGCCTACGGCAGCCGTGACGGTCGAGTGTAACAGAAAAAGTGTGACGATTTTTTTTTAACATTGCTACAAAATATCTCTCGTTAGCCAATAAAGAAGTTTTACTTTACAAATTGTACACTAGAGTCCCGCTAATCCGAACTAATTGGGACCGAACCCTGTTCGGATTAGCGAAAATTCGGATTAGGCGGAATTTTGTTACATAATGCCATATTATTGTCTGTTTGAGGCGTATTTAGCATCTGATGTATAAAATATTAAAAGTCAGACGCTAAATACACCTTTATTATTTAACAATAGATGGGTACTTGGCTACTTATTTCAACTTACATTAATTAATTATTTATCTTATACATAAATTAATTATGTATAGGATTTTGTTAATAAACGTACGACTTTACTTAAAAAATGTTTTTCTTTATTTTGCCTAGCTCTTAAACTTTATAATTTTTTTTTGTCCAGGCCCTGTTCGGATTAAGGTGATTTTTGGATTGGCGGGGTTCGGATTAGCGGGACTCTGGTATATATCAAAACCATAATTTTATGTAAAATTTCGGTGAGAGGGCGGCATTTTCTTTAGTGCCCAGGGGCGGCGCTAAGGTTAAATCCGGTCCTGATCAAGAGACAAAAAGGTTGTATTTTTAATCTAAAACAAAATATAATTATATAAAAATTGCGATAATGTAGCTAAATATTAAGCATACTTTCACAAAAAAAAAATTAAAAAAATATGTCTATAGAAAAATTAAAGTAGTTTAAGCTTATTTAAGGGGTTATAGCTTTCGTGCCCCATAATTGCGCCTATGACTGTAGGAACATTATACATAAAATAACTCAGTGTTATGTAAATTATGTAGATTTTCTTTATGTATAACCTAAAATTTTTAGTTTCAGTTTCTGCATCATGAAATATGTTAAATGATAAAATCGGGCAACAGTTTATTTACATTAATTAAAAGGAATAATTTCTTGTAGCTTTAACAGTACGTGAATAAAAGTTAATTTAAAGAATGACCGATCCAATTTAAGTTAAAAAGGCCATTTGCCGTATAATGACCACCTAAGCACAAGTTTCTCATCACACGAAACTGTGTATAATACTGAAATGACATGGTTTCTGTCTACCCCGCTAATGTCATTTAATTTACGGCATATGTTTAGCCGGTATTTCCACATACAGGCTGGTAATAATGGTCTCCCATTTTTCGAAATGATATTTAATCGACGATTTCGACTACTAAGTGACCATTAAGGTCCCAACAAAATGATATAAAATTATTTCTCGGCTGAAAGAAACAAAACCGCAAAAAATGTGTCTCCGATAGCATCTCACTGATGTGTTGGCGTTGCCAACCTGCATTGTGTGCTTCTTTGTCTAATAGATCCTAATGTATGGTTTTGGGTTATTTGATTGTTGGCTTTTAGGTTTTTTATTAGTTAATATTTGTGAAAGAGCAGATATTTTAAAAATAATTACTAAACAAACTAGTGGTAACCATAAAAATAAAGTAACAAAAATTGGATCTTGTAGCTTTTGTTAGGATAAAGGTAAATAAACTGTTCTTTAAAACATTATTTTTTAAGGTTAAAAAGTTTACTAAATGGTCACTGTCAAAAGTTTGGCAGTCGATAGAATCCGCCACAAATATAATACATATATAGACTGGTTTATGCAGACAACTTTAAATCTGATTTAACTTTTATTTAAATTTATTTTAACTTTAAGAATTTCTGGAACATTTATAGAGAATATTTACATTTACCTGACGCAAGCGCAAAAACACGAAA
Organism: Listronotus oregonensis; assembly: GCA_019359885.1. NCBI lineage: Eukaryota > Metazoa > Arthropoda > Insecta > Coleoptera > Curculionidae > Listronotus > Listronotus oregonensis. Next base: position 42,736 of record JAHBCN010006520.1, read on the forward strand.
ATTTCGTCGGGTTGGTATTAATCTAGAAATTTTTATTTTAAATTTCAAATTTCTTTAACATAATGACATAACACAGTTCGACCATTTTTTATGTTTTGACAAGGTTTTGACTGTTTTTTGTGCTTGGTTTGTTATAATTTTTGAATTTTTATTTACTATGGGAAAAATACATTATTCAAATAGAAATAAACGTAAAGCCAGAAGTTGTCAGCTTGTTCTAGGGGAATTTAAGTTTGGTTACACTGCTCGCGCATGCTTATTTTCATTATTATTTAATTTAACTTTAAAAAAATAAAAGTTGGACAACTTCTTAAATAAAAGTTAAAGTTAGTTTTCTTAAAGTGTGTATGAACGCGCTTATATATTGGTGTGCAACGATCTTACGTTAAAGTTAAATTAAAGTTAAAGTTGTCTGCATAAACCAGCCTTAAAATATAATAAAGATGACATTGATTATACATATCACAACTGTCTTACTTTTTAGTCCCAAAAAAACATCAAAAGTAATCTTAATTAAAAGCCTCGATTTTTAGTATATCCTAAATTTGTAAATAAATCAATTATAGCCCACGGTTCATAACAATATTTTATATAGAAAAGGAAAACCCTATAGATAACCAAACATGAAGGTCAGTAAGGAACCCTTTCTCCAAAAATAATTCTTTGGTACCAGTAGCCTGCAGGCGAACTCATAATGTAACATAATAGAGAAGAAATTTCCTGTCTATAATAGAAAATCTCTTTAAACCCGACGCCGTCAGTTTTCTCGGCTATAATCGGATTTCCGAATGGCTAGTTCGGAAAATAGAAATAGAAAGACCAGCCAGGCCCTTGCTACGATTTGTTCTCCTTCTCTCTCATGAAAATGTACATAATTTTATCCCTGTCATTGCTTTACTTATATTTGAAATTTTGAAGTGATCCTAACCTGCAAATCTTTGTTTAATTAGGTAATTATTTTTTAGGTCATATTTTAATTATTTTAATTAAATGTAATTACCTAGAGTATTGTAAAGGTAATTTTTAAATAAATAAATTAAGTTATTAAAGTTTTATGTCTATGGTTTGAAGATTATAAAATGGACCCAATTTTAATGTATTTTGTAGAAAGGCAGAACTTAGGGGAAACAAAAAAATCTTGTCTTAAACCCCATCAGTGTTTTAAATGTTTTTTAACTGAAAATTTGTGTACATATTTTTAAATATATTTGGACATTGCACTTGAAAATAAAGCATTTATTATTTTTTCCGTCTTTTATTCTTCTTCAAAATTATATTAACCAAGTTTTAATTTTAGAAAATAATCTGAAAACCTTTTTGGATCTTCCTTATCAACTGTATAATTTCCTACCAAATTTTACATTTCTTAATAAAATTTCCAAAAACTTTTTGAAGCTCTATAACTACATGGAGGCATAAAAGTATCACATCACCTCTATTTTTTACATAAGACTAAGTATAAATATGTCCTAGAGTAAATCTTAATACCTCCTCTACAAACAAAAAGTTAAAACGTTAAAAAAGAGCAAGGCTTCAAGGTTTTGATAATAAAAAAATCTGATACTATCGGTGAATCTTTCTATAGTCATAGTCATAGTCATATACTTTATTCGTTCCATTATACAATAATTATGCCACTTGGCATATAGAACTTGTCAATTTACAGTAAATCATAAAACCTAATAACACAATTGAGATAAATTTACTAAATTCACTAATATAAAACAAACAGGATATACACAAAATACATAAAATATTTCATAACATTTGACTTATATTAAAGATTAAAATTAGAACACATGCAAGAGATGTTTGTTTTTAAATATTAGCCTACAACTTTCCCTCCACCCCAATTTGAAAAGCACCCTCAGATATCTCTTTTGCAGTATCTGCACTCTGCCCACCTGAACAGAGTTATTCCAAAAAATATTATCATACCTAATTCTTGACCAAATGCACGAATGATAGAAACTTAGAGCAGCTTCGAGACTTACACTTTCAATAATCATTCTTAATGCGTAACAGATTTTGTCACGTTCATACATACGTCATCAACATGGGCTTTCCAGTCCAGGCGGTGATCTACCTGCACACCCAGAAATGATACTGAGTCCCTATTTCTTATTGTAGCTTCATCCAACTTTACCTCAAAGGGAGCATTTCCTCGAACTCCAAACTGAAGCATTTGTGTTTTATTGATATTTAATGTTAGGTTATTCGCAGAAAACCACCCTTGAAGAGTCTGGAGAGCCATTTTTAGTTTTTTTCATGTTTCTTCCCTATTGTCCTCACTGAGAATTAAGGAAGTGTCATCAGCATAAAGAAACATTTTCTCTCTCAGTACTTCAGGCAGATCATTTGTACATAGCAAGAAGAGTAGAGGCCCCAGTATAGAGCCCTGGGGGACACCTTTATTTACAGACAAAAAATCTGACAATACAAGATTACCCTGCTCATCATTTTCCACAACACATTGCTATCTATTAACCAAATAGGACTCTATTAGTTTATTTGCTACACCCTTTATTCCGTAACTTTCTAACTTCTGAACGAGAATGGCATGATCCACAGCATCAAATGCTTTTGACAGGTCTAGACATACCGTCATTGTGTTTTTATTATGATTCGTTGAGTCCAGTATCTCTACCAGAGCATGATACACGGCATCAATGGTTGATCCGCTCTTTCTAAAGCCAAACTGACAGTGAGTGATAATGCCATTCCTGTCCAAAAAACATGATATTCTCTCATAAATGATTTTTTCAAAAATTTTACTTATGTTTGACATAGAATGTGCATTTTTCCACAAAGCAACCTATGTTTTCATGTTGAATAACATACTATATTTTCGTTACCGAAATTCAACGAGCCACTTAGAGAAAATGATATAGAGTACCAATTAGTGATAGAAAGAAAGAATCTTTCTAACTTATTGTCTATTTCTATCTCCATTGAATTACAAAGTTCGCCTGCTGGATTCTTATAGAAAGCGTGCAATTTTCGCCTTGCGCATTTACCCAGTATTGTCATTTTGAGAAAGTATTTTTTACTTTTTTTATTCTGATAATCCTAGGCAGGACATTAAAACGAAGTTATGAAATAATTGTATTGTCATTGGCTCTTGTCTCCTATACAAACTTTCAAGTTATTTAGACCCCTTGAAATTGGGAAAGTTAAGTTAAAAGATTTCGTTACATAAATATATAGATACAGAGATACACAGATACATAGACACATAGATACACAGATACATAGATACATAGATACATAGATACATAGATACATATACAGGTGTTACTTAAATTATAATGAAGAGGCATTCTGATCGATTTTAAGTCGAAAAGTTCATATAAAGTGGGCCCTAAATGCTTAGTTATTCAGATACAGGGTGTTAAAGTTTTAATTTTGCTTTCGTTTTTAATATTCTTTAACCAAATGACCTACGTACAAAATTTGGGTTATTTAGCGAAATTTAAATTCGTCCATGCTTTTGATGTTGTAGGCGCTGTTACGGCCTTCCTACTTGTTTTGATGTCGTAACTTTTTAAGGTTAGAATATTGACCTGTTTATTAAAAAATAAGTTACTATGAATCCATCTGCATCAAAAATGTATACTTTATTTAAGTGTCTAGGGTAGCGTTCTCGAGATAAACAACTTTAAAGGATCTCACAATTTTTTATGGAAAATGAATTTTGGCCAATTGTTTCAAACTTTGCATAGTGGTAGTTCTTAACACGGTGATCAAAAGTCTTTTGGGGGCCCAAAAAAACCAAAACGCCTAACTCCCCCAAAATCACCCTCAAAAGTCACCGGGGGTTGGGGACCTTTAAGGGTGATTTTAGGGGGTTGGAGGCGTTTTCCTTTTGCCCTGAAAGCCTTTGATCATCGTGTTAAGTTATCACTATGCAAAGTTTGAAACTTGGCCAAAATTCAGTTTCCATAAAATTGTGGGATCCAAAGTGTGTTTATCTGGGAGAACCCTGTCTGGACTTAAATAAAGTATATTTTTTGATCGATGGTTTATAAACTTTTCAATAAACGGTCTATTCTAAGTTTAAAGTTGACATCTAAAACGGTGGGGTGGCCCCCAAGCAACATCAAAGCGTGGACAATTAAATTTCTCGCCTCAGAAAACCCCAGTCTTTGCCCCAAAAAGAATTTAGAAAAAAAAGCTTAAACTTTCACCCTGTATCTTAATAACTAAGCTTTTAGGGCCCAGTTTATATGAACTTTTGATAAAGAAGCCTCCTTCAAATGCTGTAACACCCTGTATCATAGATAGATCGCCATTTTGGGGTTGGCTGAATGAAACTGTCTTTGCAGGCTATTAATCAAACAATCATGAAAGCAGAAAAGACCATGACTGCCCTGACGAAATTGATGCCAAATCTTGGTGGACCAGGAGCATCCAAAAGGAAAATTCTTGCATGTGTGGTCCACTCACAGATCCTATATGCTGCTCCAGGTTGGCCTCAAGCAATACAAAACCAAAAATTGCTTGCCAGACTTAACAGAATTCAGAGAATCATCTGTCTTCAAACATGTAGTGGATACAGAACTATTTCCCTGGCTGATAGAAATAGAGCAGATTCGGACGGCTGTCTATACTGTGCGAAAATGGATGACGTATAGCATACACTCTTCGTCTGTCAGAGATGGGAAAATGAGAGACAGAAGTTTGTAAAAACAACAAATTTAAATTTTAATGCTGAAAATATAATGGAGATGTTAATATTGTCAGAGGAAACCTGGGGCAAAACTTAAGTGTTTGTGTCTTAAGTGTTAAGAGGGATAATAGAAACAAAAAAAAGAACGGGAAGCCAAAATAAGATGAAAAAGAGCATAAAATAAGACAGCACTCGTACCGTAGTAATGCGAAAACGGTTCCAGTACTGGTAGCCTATGAAGCTGGAAGTAGGGTAAGGGTTTAGTGGATCGGCTGCGACCGGAGTCCCACACTACCGAGAGCGCTAGATTACCAATGCTCTGGGGGTGCTCAGATATGCATTCCTTAGCCCTACTTAAAAAAAAGATACATAGATACATAGATATATTGTTACATACAGTTAAAGCTAATTAAAGTATGGTAAACAAAGATATGTCCGTATTAATTATGACAAAAAAAGGAAATAATTTACCCTTGTAACGGTAAAATTAAAAAAAAAAAACATAACCAAAGTTTGAATATTTCTTCGAATATATTTTTTTATTAGCTGTGCAATGAATGTATACGAATGTTTTACATTTGTAAAGTACGTATAATTTCACCCTAAGATATTATCTAAAAATATTCAAAAGGCCATTTGTTAAAAGATCAACATATGGTAAAAAGCACTCTCGAATTTCTCTTCCAAACATCTAAATCTGTAAAAACAATTATTTAATTCATCTCAGAATGCATATCAAAGAGACAAATTTAAATTTTGAATCCCCGGGCGAACGGGCATGATAAGGACCAAGTTATTGGATACGCAGGGCCAAATCGGGAAAGGGATCCCGCCGGCATGTTCGCGATCTGTTTGCCGATAAGATAATTCGTGCTCGTTTCACATTGTTATTCATGGATTGGGATGTTGGATCGAGGTTTCTAGCAAATATATCCGGTTACATTAAAATGGGTGCTGCCAATATTGTTCATCGTAGTAACCCCTTTCAAAATTGGTTACCCATACACT